>JAPVLO010001928.1:0-62869 GCA_027257055.1 Cephalopachus bancanus
TTTTTTTACTTTTCCCATCAAATGGGGAATAAGGTACGCTGTGGGGTCATTTGCCAATAAGCACTGATAGCCTTTCTTATGACTGTTGTTACTAGGCCTTTTTTTGGGGACGTGTTTGTCAAATGAGTGCTCCCTTTTGTAGGACAATCAGTATTATTCTGGCTTTGTGTTACCCTTTTATGTTAATTTACTTCCTGGCCGCCTATTTTTGGAGTGCCGTATGACATGGTTTCCCCTATAGAAATGTGAAACTACAGTGTGCCACCCCGAGTGAAGTGAGCGACACACTGTTCATTATGGAAGCCATTACTTGTTCCCCGGATGAATTGCAAAGGTTTTCCATGTTGACCTTTCTGTCTTCCACTCTGCAAATTTCATTGACGAATAAGAGCTGACAGGCTTGGTTTTCTTGTGGGGAATGTGTATCATGCTTGGACACACTGTGTCAAATGTGTTTCTTGTTATTTCCGGCAAGTAATAGAATTCTTGCATGGCGCATCGTGTATTCCATGATTTTCAAGGTGTCCCTATTATTTCTGGAAAACAATAGAGGTTGAGTCTGCTTAGCATCCTGACGTGTCAGTGTTTCACGTCTAGGGAGGAGGAACTAAATTGTACCACACTGAGAAAAATGCGAGCTCCACAGTTACATATAGGAAGCATTATTTGTTCCCCGGATGAATGCTAATAGACTTGTTCCATTTCACATTCCCGACTAACGGGGAAAACAATGACCCTCAGTTTGCTTTTCTGATGAATCCCCACTGATCCCCGCTGTGATGCTTGTTGAGAATGTGCCTCACACTTGGGACACGCTATGTCAAATGTGTGCTGAGCTATGATGTGTTGGCGATCAGTATTCATCTCACTTGGGGCATGTTGCCATACAGATTCTCACAGTTTCCCCTTTTAATTGTCATTAAGCGCACTGCGACTTTGGCTTAAAGAGCGCTATGTCAGGGTTTCACTTCTAGGAATGAGTATCTAAACTGTGTCAAGTGTGGGCTGCCCTATTATTTATAGGCAATGTTATTCCATTGTGGCAATTGTGGAATACTTCACAGTTTCCCATCCAAGATTATTATACAGTAAAGAATGCATTGCTTAGGAGATCTTGATGTCAATCACTCACATATAGGAATGTGCCACTACACTGCACCACAGTGAGTCAAATGAGTGCTCCAAGGTTATTTGTGGTACAGTATTAGTTTTTTGCCCGGGGGGAAATCTAAAATGTTTTTTCCCTTTTTTTTTTCCTTCTAACACAGAACGAATTCCTCTGCATACTTTATTTATGTCCAGGGTGACAGTCTGTGTTAAGCTTGTTGAGTACATGCATATTCCTTGATATACGTTATGTCAAATGTGTGCTGCAACTTCTTTACTGACAGTTAGTATCATTCTATCATGCCAATGCTGGAATATCTGATTCTCAGTGTCCCTTTCATACGTATTACAGTCTACAAGGTGCATATACTCAGGGGAGCCCTGGATTGTTTCACTTACGGGAAAGGTCAATTAAAATGTGCCACAATAAGTGGAATGAGTGCTCCAAACTGATTGGTAGCAAAGCATTATTTGTTCTCCGGGGAAGACTGGATTCTTTTTCTTTATACGTTGGCGGGTTACACAAAATACCCATGCTCTTCGCTTTTCAAAAGAGCTCACAGCCTTGGTCATGCTTGTTTCGTTTGTGCGTGTCCTTGAAGACACGCTGTGTCAAATGTGTGTACTACTCTTGATTGGCAATGACTAATATTCTTCTGTGGTGCCTGCAGTAATACCTCATTCTCACGGGTTCGCTTTTATTGAAATCATACTCTACAGGGTGCATTCTCTTTGAGGAGGAGCGCAAATAGCCATCTTTCACATTGAGGAATGTGCATCTGTATTATACCACAGTGAGTGAAATGAGTGCTCCACAGTCATTTGTGGGAAAGCATTATTTCTTCAACGCGTGAATTCCCAAATGATTTTGCATGTTACATCTCCGGGTTCTAAGAACTACGATGACTGCAGTTTGCATTCGGGACAAAGAGCTGACAGCCTTTGTTATGCTGGTTGTGACTGTGAATCTTCTTTGAATCCCATTATGTGGAATGTGTGCTCCAGTGTCACTTAGTGGCGATGTATATGATTCTTAGGTGGCAATGATGCAACAACTGATTCTCTCACTCACCCATTCGTATTCATCAGTATGCAAAGGGTGCTGATGCTTTGGAAAAACGAGTGGCAATGTTTCACTTATAGGAATGTCCAGCTACACTGCACCACACAGATGTAAATGAGTGAGACGTAGCTTTTTGTAGGAAACCCTTATTTAATCTCCAAGTGAATTCTAAAATACTTTCCCTTTGCCAATTTCCCTCTAATCTCGAATATAATTACTCTGCTGTGTGCATTCGTGAATAAACTTTGATGTCTTTTGAATGCCGGTTTGGAATGTGCATCTGCCTTGGTTAACGCTGGGTCAAACCTATGCTCCACTCATGCATTGGCAATCAGTAGTATTCAAAAGAGAGGCAGGCTGCAATATGTGGTTCACATAGACTTCGTTTTATTTTTATTATATTAACCTGTCAGTATTACACGGCTATCGCTAAGAAAACATTATTCCTTCATCGGGTGAGTTCTAAAATGGGTTTTCTTTATACATTCCTTTCTAATAACGAAGACAAGTTCTGTGCGGTGTCATTGCCAACAAGTCCTCATAGCCTTGCTTGTTGTGCGTCGGCATCTTCCTCGGGACACACTTTTCCAATGTGTGCTGCAATATGTTGGACAATGAGTACCATTCTGGCTTGGTGTATGCCGTGATAACTAATTCGAACTGTTTCCCTTTGAAGTATATCATGCCGTACAGAGTGCTTATAGTTCGGAGAGCCGTGTGTCAAGATTTCACCTATAGGTATGTGAAACTAACATGTGACACCCTGAGGGAAGAGCCATTCATTGTTCATTGTAGGACACCATGAGTTGTTCACCGGACGAATTCCGAAAGGAATTCCATGGTGACATTTCCATCTAATCCAAAATTCAATGACGAATACGAGCTGACAGGCTCTGTTGGCTTGTTGGGAATGTGTTTCGCGTTTGGACACGCTGTGGCAAATGTATTCGGCATTGTTATTTATTGGCAAGTAGTAGTAGTCTTGCATGGTGCATGGTATATTACATGATTCTCAAGGTATCCCTATTATTTCGACGCCAGAAAGGTTGGCTTTGCTTCGCAGAGAGATGTCAGTATTTCACGTATAGGAAAGAGGAAGTAAATGGTGCCACACGGAGGAAAATGAGGACTCCACACTTACCGGTAGGAGAACATTATGTGTTCACCGGATGAATGCTAGCAGACTTGTCCCATTTTCATTACCGGCTCATTGGAAAATCAGTTAGCCTGCAGGTTGCGTTAACGAGTAAGCACTGATCACAACGGCGACACTTGTTGTGAATGGGCCTCACACTTGGGACACGCTATATCAAAAGTGTCCTGGGCCGTTACTCTCCGGCCATCAGTATCAGTCTCACATGATTCTCACAGATTCCCTTCTCTTTTCTTTATAGTCTTCTGACGACTTTGGCTTAAGCGTGATATGTCAGTGTTTCACTTCTCGGAATGTGCAATGAAACTGTGTCAAATATGTGCTGCAATGTTGTTTACTGGCAATCAGTGTTATTCTACGATGGCAATGCTGGGATACTTCTCAGCTTCACAACCACATTGATTGGAAAATACAGGATGCCTTTGCTTAGCAGAGCTTTCTGTCAATCAATCGCATTTAGGATTGTGCAACTACATTGGACCACAGTGAGTGAAATGAGTGCTCCATGTTTTGTTGTGGTAAAGCATTATTATTCCCGGGTGAGGTCTAAAATGTTTTTCCTTTGGACTTTTCCATCCAACACAGAATAGGGTTGCTCTGAATATTGCATTAGGCCTAGCGCTGGAGGTTTTTTTCCGCTTGTTGTGTATATGCCTATTCCCTGCTACAAGCTGTGTCACATGTGTGCTGACAAGGTATTTACTGGCAGTTTGTATGATTCTATCATGGCAATGCTGGAATCCCTGTCTCGCTGTGTCGCTTTCTTACATGTTATACTACGCGGGGTGTAAACCCCCAGGAGAGCACTGTCATAGATTCACTTACAGGAATGGGGAACTAAATTTGGCCACACTGAGTGGATTGAGTGCTCCAAAGTTATGGGTAGGAAAGCGTTTGTTCTCCGGGGAAGTCTAACTTTTATTTCTTTATCCATTTGCGTCTTATACAAAACACAGACGCTCTTTGTTTTTCAAAGCAGCGACTGTGTTGCTTGCTTTGTATGTGCGTCTCCCTTGGCACACGCTGCGTCTAATGAGTACTGCACTCTTGATTGGCAATGCCTACTCTTCTTCTGTGGTGCATGTAGTAATACCTCATTCGTACATTTTCTCTTGTAAAATTATACTCTACAGGTTGCGTTTAAGAGCAAGCGCTATATCAATCTGTCACATGTAGGAATGTGCGTCTACATGATACCACAGTGAGTGAAATGAATGCTCCGCAGTCATTATTGGGAAAGCCTTATTTCTTTAACGGGTGAATTGCAAAATCTTTTTTGCATTTTCCGTCTCCGGGGTATAAGAAATACAAGTAGTGCGCTGTTTGCTTTAACAAATGAGAGCTGACAGCCTTTATTATGCTTGTTGTGACTGTGAATCTCCCTTGAGACACATTGTGTCAAATGTGTGCTCCAGTGTCATTCAGTGGCGAACACGATTATTCTTATATGGCCAGGATGCTCTGATTCTCTCGGTGACCCATTCATATTTATCGGACTACAAAGGGTGCTTATGCTTTGGGAGAAGGAATGGCAGTGTTTCACATAGGAATGTCCAACTAAACTGCACCACACTGAGATGAATGAATGCGACGTAGGTTTTGGTAGGAAGGCCTTATTAGTTCACCGACTGAATTGCAAAATATTTTCCCCCGTTTCAAGTTCCCTCTAATCTAGAAGTCAATGACTCTATTGTGTGCATTCGTGAGTAAACTTAGAGGGCCTTTTTTATGCTGGTTTTGAATAGGCATCCACCTTGGTGAACGCTGCGTCAAACCTGTGCTAAACTCATTTAGAGGCAATCAGTAGCATTGTAAAGGGAGGCAGGGTGCAGTATTGAAATACGCATAGTCTTCCTTTCACTCGCAGCCTTCCACAGATATGTAAAGAAAACGAGTTTTTCTGCGGGTGAATTCTTAAAATGGTGTTTCTTTATACGTTTCCATCTAATGCGGAATACAGGTACGCTGTGGGGTCATTTGCCAATAAGCACTGATAGCCTTTCTTATGACTGTTGTTACTAGGCCTCATTTTTGGGACGTGTTTGTCAAATGAGTGCTGCCTTTTGTAGGACAATCAGTATTATTCTGGCTTTGTGTTACCCTTTTATGTATAATTTACTTCCTGGCCGCCTATTTTTAGGAGTGCCGTATGACATGGTTTCACCTATAGAAATGTGAAACTACAGTGTGCCACACCGAGTGAAGTGAGCGACACACTGTTCATTATAGGAAGCCATTACTTGTTCACCGGATGAATTGCGAAAGGATTTCCATGTTGACCTTTCTGTCTTACACTCTGCAAATTTCATTGACGAATAAGAGCTGACAGGCTTGGTTTTCTTGTGGGGAATGTGTATCATGCTTGGACACACTGTGTCAAATGTGTTTCGTTGTTATTTACCGGCAAGTAATAGAATTCTTGCATGGCGCATCGTGTATTCCATGATTTTCAAGGTGTCCCTATTATTTCTGGAAAACAATAGAGGTTGAGTCTGCTTAGCATCCTGACGTGTCAGTGTTTCACGTCTAGGGAGGAGGAACTAAATTGTACCACACTGAGTAAAATGCGAGCTCCACAGTTACATATAGGAAGCATTATTTGTTAGATGTGCTAACTTGCCTTTCATTCGACTAAGGGAACATACTGGTTTGCTATGATCACGATCCCTTATGTTAGAGGCCTCCACTGCTACAAAGTTGCGTATTGATAGTATTACTCATGGGGCTGCTATATTTAAGATTTTATTGTCATTGGACTCCATTTCTCAAGATATGTAGTCATTCTAGAGATCTTGTCAATCTCTATAATGCAATGACCATGGGCATGATCTCAAGTTTTCAATTTTCGAAGAATGTTCTTCTTTTCTCACACAAAGAATTCTCTGCAACTATATAGCTCAGGTTATGTGGTACAGATATTTTCGAGTCAATGTTCTCTTCTTTACAGAGAATTCTCTGCATATTTATTCCAGTCTCGTTTAAGTTAATGCATATCTAGAGCTGTTGTCACTTCAGCATTAATCACAAGTGGAATATCTACTATGTCCATATTTCGAAAGGTCTTCTACGTGGTACACAATCATTTCAAAAAGTAAGCATTGTGTTTGTCTCCGAAGACGGTTCTTTTATACTGTTCAATACATTCTTCGTTCAAACTCACAGTTGTTTGTCTTTGGGTGTCCTTAGAGGCAAATGCATCTTCATGAAATCTCTGTCCCAGTATATATCTCACGTCTTTGAAACATATCTCAGGGTGATTCAGAGCATGCATCTCTTAGAATCATCTGATTTCATGGAAGAGTGCCGTATGTGGAGATTCTTTGAATCCATTGTGTTCCGTTCACTAGTGCTGATGATTCGGCAGAGCACACTTTTTACTGTTTACGTGATTGATCTTTGAAGGTGCAGTCACTTATGATGTACTATGCAAGATGAAATGATCTTTACTATTTAATCAGTGATTAAAAACTGCAATTCTTATGAATTATACCTGCCATGTAAATGAGTCTTTGAGCTTAATCTCCGTAATTCAATATCCCTGCATCTATAATAAACGCTTGTGTTCAATACTGTTTTTATTTAATGTCATCCGGTACGCTGAACTATTCTCATGTGGCAATGTTCAAATTTTTACAAGACGTTTTTTTTAACATTAACGCTGTGCATTCCTCGGGATTAATGTCTCATTTAAGAGACATTCTGGCGGTGTATGCCAACAATCCTTCCTTGTTTCTCGATCTTCGGGACTTCATTCTATATGTGACAATGGACACTGGGAGCATCATTGCTTCCCTGAGTTTCACCGACATCAGAACCTGGTATTTCACTAATAAATAAAGGACGAGAAGGCTTTTGCTTGTGGAATGTTCACGTCAAAGATTCCATGTATTCATATAATCTGGATGATACAGTCTGTTCTTTTGGGAGGTGCTTTGCCGCGGGATGTATTCAGTATAGAAGAATGTCAGGATGATACATACTAGGACATTATGCCCGAAAGTGGCTGTCATTCAACGTATGGAAAAGTAGCCCAGGGGAAGAGACACACACGGACTTGTGTTCACCGGGACACTTTCTTCCTTCCTCGGATCAGTTAGCTCAGTTCTACAGACTCCAACTTGGATGCTAACTGCAGTTCAATTCGGCTTACTGGCCATTGTTATGCACAGTTTTCTCTTTATCTTCTAGCTCTTAGGAATCAGGTCCTTTGTTGCAGACTTGTCATATGCATTTGTTGCAATCATGACACGTGAATGGTCTTGTAACAATTATTGGATAATGTTCTGGACTTTCATCAACCATAGTTGTGATCATTGGCAGTGGGGTTTTTGTTGTGGTAGCTTTCCCGGGTAGGTTAAGTTTCGGATTTATGTTCTGATGCTACCTGCGCTGGTTTTCTGTTTTAGTACCGAGCTGTCAAGTTCTACAGGAATGGATTTGCATATGGATGTGTCGTTTGTGAGTTTCCGGGACCACTATATTCCTTAAAGGACTTTTCACGATGTTGTGCTTATGTGGCTGCCCGGTCTAATTATCTTTTCATGCTCTTCGGCTGTTAAACCACTTTCTCTTGTATTCTCTCTTGGAGCGCTAATATCTGCACTGATGGCGCTACTCGTGGTGATGATATCTATTGATTTTTCTTTAAAATTAATCATTGCTTGCGGTATAAAAGTGGCGTCTACATGAGAGTGCGCTTTATCTTTTACGTGAATTCTCTTTGCATTGTCTCCGGTATAGAACATATCTTTGCTCATGTGACCCTTTATTATGCTGGTGTATCTGAAAGGATGGTGTCATGATTCACAAACAACTAATGAGATGCCTGTTTTGGGACTTATATACGACTAAGAGAAGGCTTTACTAGAAGTCCAACTAATGCCACTGAGTAATAAGGCTTTTTTGGCTTATTAGTTCACCGTGAATTGCAAAAACCTTTCCTCATTAGAGCAATGACTTATGGGCATGTGAGTATTAAAGGGAGGCAGGTGCAGTATTGAAATACGCATAGTCTTCCTTTCACTCGCAGCCTTCACAGATATAAAGAAAACAGTTTTTCTGCGTGAATCTTAAAATGGTTTTCTTTATACTTTCCATCTAATGCGGAATACAGGTACGCTGTGGTCATTTGCCAATAAGCACTGATAGCCTTTCTTATGACGTTGTTACTAGGCCTCTTTTTGGGACGTGTTTGTCAAAGAGTGCTGCCTTTTGTAGGACAATCAGTATTATTCTGCTTTGTGTTACCCTTTATGTATAATTTACTTCCTGCCGCCTATTTTTAGGAGTGCCGTATGACATGGTTTCACCTATAGAAAGTGAAACTCAGTGTGCCACACCGAGTGAAGTGAGCGACACACTGTTCATTATAGGAAGCCATTACTTGTTCACCGGATGAATTGCGAAAGGATTTCTGAAATACGCATAGTCTTCCTTTCACTCGCAGCCTTCCACAGATATGTAAAGAAAACGAGTTTTTCTGCGGGTGAATTCTTAAAATGGTGTTTCTTTATACGTTTCCATCTAATGCGGAATACAGGTACGCTGTGGGGTCATTTGCCAATAAGCACTGATAGCCTTTCTTATGACTGTTGTTACTAGGCCTCATTTTTGGGACGTGTTTGTCAAATGAGTGCTGCCTTTTGTAGGACAATCAGTATTATTCTGGCTTTGTGTTACCCTTTTATGTATAATTTACTTCCTGGCCGCCTATTTTTAGGAGTGCCGTATGACATGGTTTCACCTATAGAAATGTGAAACTACAGTGTGCCACACCGAGTGAAGTGAGCGACACACTGTTCATTATAGGAAGCCATTACTTGTTCACCGGATGAATTGCGAAAGGATTTCCATGTTGACCTTTCTGTCTTACACTCTGCAAATTTCATTGACGAATAAGAGCTGACAGGCTTGGTTTTCTTGTGGGGAATGTGTATCATGCTTGGACACACTGTGTCAAATGTGTTTCGTTGTTATTTACCGGCAAGTAATAGAATTCTTGCATGGCGCATCGTGTATTCCATGATTTTCAAGGTGTCCCTATTATTTCTGGAAAACAATAGAGGTTGAGTCTGCTTAGCATCCTGACGTGTCAGTGTTTCACGTCTAGGGAGGAGGAACTAAATTGTACCACACTGAGTAAAATGCGAGCTCCACAGTTACATATAGGACAGCATTATTTGTTCACCGGATGAATGCTAATAGACTTGTTCCATTTCACATTACCGACTAACAGGGAAAACAATGAGCCTGCAGTTTGCTTTTCTGATGAATCACCACTGATCGCCGCTGTGATGCTTGTTGAGAATGTGCCTCACACTTGGGACACGCTATGTCAAATGTGTGCTGAGCTATGATGTGTTGGCGATCAGTATTCATCTCACTTGGGGCATGTTGCCATACATGATTCTCACAGATTCCCTTTAATTGTCATTAGAGCGCACTGCCGACTTTGGCTTACAAGAGCGCTATGTCAGGGTTTCACTTCTAGGAATGAGTATCTAAACTGTGTCAAGTGTGGGCTGCCCTATTATTTATAGGCAATGTTATTCCATTGTGGCAATTGTGGAATACTTCACAGTTTCCCATCCAAGATTATTATACAGTAAAGAATGCATTGCTTAGGAGATCTTGATGTCAATCACTCACATATAGGAATGTGCCACTACACTGCACCACAGTGAGTCAAATGAGTGCTCCAAGGTTATTTGTGGTACAGTATTAGTTTTTTGCCGGGGGAAGTCTAAAATGTTTTTCCTTTTTCTTTTCCTTCTAACACAGAACAGAATTCCTCTGCATACTTTATTTATGTCCAGGGCTGACAGTCTGTGTTAAGCTTGTTGAGTACATGCATATTCCTTGATATACGTTATGTCAAATGTGTGCTGCAACTTCTTTACTGACAGTTAGTATCATTCTATCATGCCAATGCTGGAATATCTGATTCTCAGTGTCCCTTTCATACGTATTACAGTCTACAAGGTGCATATACTCAGGAGAGCCGTGGATTGTTTCACTTACGGGAAAGGTCAATTAAAATGTGCCACAATAAGTGGAATGAGTGCTCCAAACTGATTGGTAGCAAAGCATTATTTGTTCTCCGGGGAAGACTGGATTCTTTTTCTTTATACGTTGGCGGGTTACACAAAATACCCATGCTCTTCGCTTTTCAAAAGAGCTCACAGCCTTGGTCATGCTTGTTTCGTTTGTGCGTGTCCTTGAAGACACGCTGTGTCAAATGTGTGTACTACTCTTGATTGGCAATGACTAATATTCTTCTGTGGTGCCTGCAGTAATACCTCATTCTCACGGGTTCGCTTTTATTGAAATCATACTCTACAGGGTGCATTCTCTTTTAGGAGGAGCGCAAATAGCCATCTTTCACATTGAGGAATGTGCATCTGTATTATACCACAGTGAGTGAAATGAGTGCTCCACAGTCATTTGTGGGAAAGCATTATTTCTTCAACGCGTGAATTCCCAAATGATTTTGCATGTTACATCTCCGGGTTCTAAGAACTACGATGACTGCAGTTTGCATTCGGGACAAAGAGCTGACAGCCTTTGTTATGCTGGTTGTGACTGTGAATCTTCTTTGAATCCCATTATGTGGAATGTGTGCTCCAGTGTCACTTAGTGGCGATGTATATGATTCTTAGGTGGCAATGATGCAACAACTGATTCTCTCACTCACCCATTCGTATTCATCAGTATGCAAAGGGTGCTGATGCTTTGGAAAAACGAGTGGCAATGTTTCACTTATAGGAATGTCCAGCTACACTGCACCACACAGATGTAAATGAGTGAGACGTAGCTTTTTGTAGGAAACCCTTATTTAATCTCCAAGTGAATTCTAAAATACTTTCCCTTTGCCAATTTCCCTCTAATCTCGAATATAATTACTCTGCTGTGTGCATTCGTGAATAAACTTTGATGTCTTTTGAATGCCGGTTTGGAATGTGCATCTGCCTTGGTTAACGCTGGGTCAAACCTATGCTCCACTCATGCATTGGCAATCAGTAGTATTCAAAAGAGAGGCAGGCTGCAATATGTGGTTCACATAGACTTCGTTTTATTTTTATTATATTAACCTGTCAGTATTACACGGCTATCGCTAAGAAAACATTATTCCTTCATCGGGTGAGTTCTAAAATGGGTTTTCTTTATACATTCCTTTCTAATAACGAAGACAAGTTCTGTGCGGTGTCATTTGCCAACAAGTCCTCATAGCCTTGCTTGTTGTGCGTCGGCATCTTCCTCGGGACACACTTTTCCAATGTGTGCTGCAATATGTTGGACAATGAGTACCATTCTGGCTTGGTGTATGCCGTGATAACTAATTCGAACTGTTTCCCTTTGAAGTATATCATGCCGTACAGAGTGCTTATAGTTCGGAGAGCCGTGTGTCAAGATTTCACCTATAGGTATGTGAAACTAACATGTGACACCCTGAGGGAAGAGCCATTCATTGTTCATTGTAGGACACCATGAGTTGTTCACCGGACGAATTCCGAAAGGAATTCCATGGTGACATTTCCATCTAATCCAAAATTCAATGACGAATACGAGCTGACAGGCTCTGTTGGCTTGTTGGGAATGTGTTTCGCGTTTGGACACGCTGTGGCAAATGTATTCGGCATTGTTATTTATTGGCAAGTAGTAGTAGTCTTGCATGGTGCATGGTATATTACATGATTCTCAAGGTATCCCTATTATTTCGACGCCAGAAAGGTTGGCTTTGCTTCGCAGAGAGATGTCAGTATTTCACGTATAGGAAAGAGGAAGTAAATGGTGCCACACGGAGGAAAATGAGGACTCCACACTTACCGGTAGGAGAACATTATGTGTTCACCGGATGAATGCTAGCAGACTTGTCCCATTTTCCATTACCGGCTCATTGGAAAATCAGTTAGCCTGCAGGTTGCGTTAACGAGTAAGCACTGATCACAACGGCGACACTTGTTGTGAATGGGCCTCACACTTGGGACACGCTATATCAAAAGTGTCCTGGGCCGTTACTCTCCGGCCATCAGTATCAGTCTCACATGATTCTCACAGATTCCCTTCTCTTTTCTTTATAGTCTTCTGACGACTTTGGCTTAAGCGTGATATGTCAGTGTTTCACTTCTCGGAATGTGCAATGAAACTGTGTCAAATATGTGCTGCAATGTTGTTTACTGGCAATCAGTGTTATTCTACGATGGCAATGCTGGGATACTTCTCAGCTTCACAACCACATTGATTGGAAAATACAGGATGCCTTTGCTTAGCAGAGCTTTCTGTCAATCAATCGCATTTAGGATTGTGCAACTACATTGGACCACAGTGAGTGAAATGAGTGCTCCATGTTTTGTTGTGGTAAAGCATTATTATTCCCGGGTGAGGTCTAAAATGTTTTTCCTTTGGACTTTTCCATCCAACACAGAATAGGGTTGCTCTGAATATTGCATTAGGCCTAGCGCTGGAGGTTTTTTTCCGCTTGTTGTGTATATGCCTATTCCCTGCTACAAGCTGTGTCACATGTGTGCTGACAAGGTATTTACTGGCAGTTTGTATGATTCTATCATGGCAATGCTGGAATCCCTGTCTCGCTGTGTCGCTTTCTTACATGTTATACTACGCGGGGTGTAAACCCCCAGGAGAGCACTGTCATAGATTCACTTACAGGAATGGGGAACTAAATTTGGCCACACTGAGTGGATTGAGTGCTCCAAAGTTATGGGTAGGAAAGCGTTTGTTCTCGGGGAAGTCTAACTTTTATTTCTTTATCCATTTGCGTCTTATACAAAACACAGACGCTCTTTGTTTTTCAAAGCAGCGCCTTTGTCATGCTTGCTTTGTATGTGCGTCTCCCTTGGCACACGCTGCGTCTAATGAGTACTGCACTCTTGATTGGCAATGCCTACTCTTCTTCTGTGGTGCATGTAGTAATACCTCATTCGTACATTTTCTCTTGTAAAATTATACTCTACAGGTTGCGTTTAAGAGCAAGCGCTATATCAATCTGTCACATGTAGGAATGTGCGTCTACATGATACCACAGTGAGTGAAATGAATGCTCCGCAGTCATTATTGGGAAAGCCTTATTTCTTTAACGGGTGAATTGCAAAATCTTTTTTGCATTTTCCGTCTCCGGGGTATAAGAAATACAAGTAGTGCGCTGTTTGCTTTAACAAATGAGAGCTGACAGCCTTTATTATGCTTGTTGTGACTGTGAATCTCCCTTGAGACACATTGTGTCAAATGTGTGCTCCAGTGTCATTCAGTGGCGAACACGATTATTCTTATATGGCCAGGATGCTCTGATTCTCTCGGTGACCCATTCATATTTATCGGACTACAAAGGGTGCTTATGCTTTGGGAGAAGGAATGGCAGTGTTTCACATAGGAATGTCCAACTAAACTGCACCACACTGAGATGAATGAATGCGACGTAGGTTTTGGTAGGAAGGCCTTATTAGTTCACCGACTGAATTGCAAAATATTTTCCCCCGTTTCAAGTTCCCTCTAATCTAGAAGTCAATGACTCTATTGTGTGCATTCGTGAGTAAACTTAGAGGGCCTTTTTTATGCTGGTTTTGAATAGGCATCCACCTTGGTGAACGCTGCGTCAAACCTGTGCTAAACTCATTTAGAGGCAATCAGTAGCATTGTAAAGGGAGGCAGGGTGCAGTATTGAAATACGCATAGTCTTCCTTTCACTCGCAGCCTTCCACAGATATGTAAAGAAAACGAGTTTTTCTGCGGGTGAATTCTTAAAATGGTGTTTCTTTATACGTTTCCATCTAATGCGGAATACAGGTACGCTGTGGGGTCATTTGCCAATAAGCACTGATAGCCTTTCTTATGACTGTTGTTACTAGGCCTCTTTTTGGGACGTGTTTGTCAAATGAGTGCTGCCTTTTGTAGGACAATCAGTATTATTCTGGCTTTGTGTTACCCTTTTATGTATAATTTACTTCCTGGCCGCCTATTTTTAGGAGTGCCGTATGACATGGTTTCACCTATAGAAATGTGAAACTACAGTGTGCCACACCGAGTGAAGTGAGCGACACACTGTTCATTATAGGAAGCCATTACTTGTTCACCGGATGAATTGCGAAAGGATTTCCATGTTGACCTTTCTGTCTTACACTCTGCAAATTTCATTGACGAATAAGAGCTGACAGGCTTGGTTTTCTTGTGGGGAATGTGTATCATGCTTGGACACAAAAAAAAAAAAAAAAAAAAAAAAAAAAAAAAAAAAAAAAAAAAAAAAAAAAAAAAAAAAAAAAAAAAAAAAAAAAAAAAAAAAAAAAAAAAAAAAAAAAAAAAAAAAAAAAAAAAAAAAAAAAAAAAAAAAAAAAAAAAAAAAAAAAAAAAAAAAAAAAAAAAAAAAAAAAAAAAAAAAAAAAAAAAAAAAAAAAAAAAAAAAAAAAAAAAAAAAAAAAAAAAAAAAAAAAAAAAAAAAAAAAAAAAAAAAAAAAAAAAAAAAAAAAAAAAAAAAAAAAAAAAAAAAAAAAAAAAAAAAAAAAAAAAAAAAAAAAAAAAAAAAAAAAAAAAAAAAAAAAAAAAAAAAAAAAAAAAAAAAAAAAAAAAAAAAAAAAAAAAAAAAAAAAAAAAAAAAAAAAAAAAAAAAAAAAAAAAAAAAAAAAAAAAAAAAAAAAAAAAAAAAAAAAAAAAAAAAAAAAAAAAAAAAAAAAAAAAAAAAAAAAAAAAAAAAAAAAAAAAAAAAAAAAAAAAAAAAAAAAAAAAAAAAAAAAAAAAAAAAAAAAAAAAAAAAAAAAAAAAAAAAAAAAAAAAAAAAAAAAAAAAAAAAAAAAAAAAAAAAAAAAAAAAAAAAAAAAAAAAAAAAAAAAAAAAAAAAAAAAAAAAAAAACGTAGGTTTTGGTAGGAAGGCCTTATTAGTTCACCGACTGAATTGCAAAATATTTTCCCCCGTTTCAAGTTCCCTCTAATCTAGAAGTCAATGACTCTATTGTGTGCATTCGTGAGTAAACTTAGAGGGCCTTTTTTATGCTGGTTTTGAATAGGCATCCACCTTGGTGAACGCTGCGTCAAACCTGTGCTAAACTCATTTAGAGGCAATCAGTAGCATTGTAAAGGGAGGCAGGGTGCAGTATTGAAATACGCATAGTCTTCCTTTCACTCGCAGCCTTCCACAGATATGTAAAGAAAACGAGTTTTTCTGCGGGTGAATTCTTAAAATGGTGTTTCTTTATACGTTTCCATCTAATGCGGAATACAGGTACGCTGTGGGGTCATTTGCCAATAAGCACTGATAGCCTTTCTTATGACTGTTGTTACTAGGCCTCATTTTTGGGACGTGTTTGTCAAATGAGTGCTGCCTTTTGTAGGACAATCAGTATTATTCTGGCTTTGTGTTACCCTTTTATGTATAATTTACTTCCTGGCCGCCTATTTTTAGGAGTGCCGTATGACATGGTTTCACCTATAGAAATGTGAAACTACAGTGTGCCACACCGAGTGAAGTGAGCGACACACTGTTCATTATAGGAAGCCATTACTTGTTCACCGGATGAATTGCGAAAGGATTTCCATGTTGACCTTTCTGTCTTACACTCTGCAAATTTCATTGACGAATAAGAGCTGACAGGCTTGGTTTTCTTGTGGGGAATGTGTATCATGCTTGGACACACTGTGTCAAATGTGTTTCGTTGTTATTTACCGGCAAGTAATAGAATTCTTGCATGGCGCATCGTGTATTCCATGATTTTCAAGGTGTCCCTATTATTTCTGGAAAACAATAGAGGTTGAGTCTGCTTAGCATCCTGACGTGTCAGTGTTTCACGTCTAGGGAGGAGGAACTAAATTGTACCACACTGAGTAAAATGCGAGCTCCACAGTTACATATAGGACAGCATTATTTGTTCACCGGATGAATGCTAATAGACTTGTTCCATTTCACATTACCGACTAACAGGGAAAACAATGAGCCTGCAGTTTGCTTTTCTGATGAATCACCACTGATCGCCGCTGTGATGCTTGTTGAGAATGTGCCTCACACTTGGGACACGCTATGTCAAATGTGTGCTGAGCTATGATGTGTTGGCGATCAGTATTCATCTCACTTGGGGCATGTTGCCATACATGATTCTCACAGATTCCCTTTAATTGTCATTAGAGCGCACTGCCGACTTTGGCTTACAAGAGCGCTATGTCAGGGTTTCACTTCTAGGAATGAGTATCTAAACTGTGTCAAGTGTGGGCTGCCCTATTATTTATAGGCAATGTTATTCCATTGTGGCAATTGTGGAATACTTCACAGTTTCCCATCCAAGATTATTATACAGTAAAGAATGCATTGCTTAGGAGATCTTGATGTCAATCACTCACATATAGGAATGTGCCACTACACTGCACCACAGTGAGTCAAATGAGTGCTCCAAGGTTATTTGTGGTACAGTATTAGTTTTTTGCCGGGGGAAGTCTAAAATGTTTTTCCTTTTTCTTTTCCTTCTAACACAGAACAGAATTCCTCTGCATACTTTATTTATGTCCAGGGCTGACAGTCTGTGTTAAGCTTGTTGAGTACATGCATATTCCTTGATATACGTTATGTCAAATGTGTGCTGCAACTTCTTTACTGACAGTTAGTATCATTCTATCATGCCAATGCTGGAATATCTGATTCTCAGTGTCCCTTTCATACGTATTACAGTCTACAAGGTGCATATACTCAGGAGAGCCGTGGATTGTTTCACTTACGGGAAAGGTCAATTAAAATGTGCCACAATAAGTGGAATGAGTGCTCCAAACTGATTGGTAGCAAAGCATTATTTGTTCTCCGGGGAAGACTGGATTCTTTTTCTTTATACGTTGGCGGGTTACACAAAATACCCATGCTCTTCGCTTTTCAAAAGAGCTCACAGCCTTGGTCATGCTTGTTTCGTTTGTGCGTGTCCTTGAAGACACGCTGTGTCAAATGTGTGTACTACTCTTGATTGGCAATGACTAATATTCTTCTGTGGTGCCTGCAGTAATACCTCATTCTCACGGGTTCGCTTTTATTGAAATCATACTCTACAGGGTGCATTCTCTTTTAGGAGGAGCGCAAATAGCCATCTTTCACATTGAGGAATGTGCATCTGTATTATACCACAGTGAGTGAAATGAGTGCTCCACAGTCATTTGTGGGAAAGCATTATTTCTTCAACGCGTGAATTCCCAAATGATTTTGCATGTTACATCTCCGGGTTCTAAGAACTACGATGACTGCAGTTTGCATTCGGGACAAAGAGCTGACAGCCTTTGTTATGCTGGTTGTGACTGTGAATCTTCTTTGAATCCCATTATGTGGAATGTGTGCTCCAGTGTCACTTAGTGGCGATGTATATGATTCTTAGGTGGCAATGATGCAACAACTGATTCTCTCACTCACCCATTCGTATTCATCAGTATGCAAAGGGTGCTGATGCTTTGGAAAAACGAGTGGCAATGTTTCACTTATAGGAATGTCCAGCTACACTGCACCACACAGATGTAAATGAGTGAGACGTAGCTTTTTGTAGGAAACCCTTATTTAATCTCCAAGTGAATTCTAAAATACTTTCCCTTTGCCAATTTCCCTCTAATCTCGAATATAATTACTCTGCTGTGTGCATTCGTGAATAAACTTTGATGTCTTTTGAATGCCGGTTTGGAATGTGCATCTGCCTTGGTTAACGCTGGGTCAAACCTATGCTCCACTCATGCATTGGCAATCAGTAGTATTCAAAAGAGAGGCAGGCTGCAATATGTGGTTCACATAGACTTCGTTTTATTTTTATTATATTAACCTGTCAGTATTACACGGCTATCGCTAAGAAAACATTATTCCTTCATCGGGTGAGTTCTAAAATGGGTTTTCTTTATACATTCCTTTCTAATAACGAAGACAAGTTCTGTGCGGTGTCATTTGCCAACAAGTCCTCATAGCCTTGCTTGTTGTGCGTCGGCATCTTCCTCGGGACACACTTTTCCAATGTGTGCTGCAATATGTTGGACAATGAGTACCATTCTGGCTTGGTGTATGCCGTGATAACTAATTCGAACTGTTTCCCTTTGAAGTATATCATGCCGTACAGAGTGCTTATAGTTCGGAGAGCCGTGTGTCAAGATTTCACCTATAGGTATGTGAAACTAACATGTGACACCCTGAGGGAAGAGCCATTCATTGTTCATTGTAGGACACCATGAGTTGTTCACCGGACGAATTCCGAAAGGAATTCCATGGTGACATTTCCATCTAATCCAAAATTCAATGACGAATACGAGCTGACAGGCTCTGTTGGCTTGTTGGGAATGTGTTTCGCGTTTGGACACGCTGTGGCAAATGTATTCGGCATTGTTATTTATTGGCAAGTAGTAGTAGTCTTGCATGGTGCATGGTATATTACATGATTCTCAAGGTATCCCTATTATTTCGACGCCAGAAAGGTTGGCTTTGCTTCGCAGAGAGATGTCAGTATTTCACGTATAGGAAAGAGGAAGTAAATGGTGCCACACGGAGGAAAATGAGGACTCCACACTTACCGGTAGGAGAACATTATGTGTTCACCGGATGAATGCTAGCAGACTTGTCCCATTTTCCATTACCGGCTCATTGGAAAATCAGTTAGCCTGCAGGTTGCGTTAACGAGTAAGCACTGATCACAACGGCGACACTTGTTGTGAATGGGCCTCACACTTGGGACACGCTATATCAAAAGTGTCCTGGGCCGTTACTCTCCGGCCATCAGTATCAGTCTCACATGATTCTCACAGATTCCCTTCTCTTTTCTTTATAGTCTTCTGACGACTTTGGCTTAAGCGTGATATGTCAGTGTTTCACTTCTCGGAATGTGCAATGAAACTGTGTCAAATATGTGCTGCAATGTTGTTTACTGGCAATCAGTGTTATTCTACGATGGCAATGCTGGGATACTTCTCAGCTTCACAACCACATTGATTGGAAAATACAGGATGCCTTTGCTTAGCAGAGCTTTCTGTCAATCAATCGCATTTAGGATTGTGCAACTACATTGGACCACAGTGAGTGAAATGAGTGCTCCATGTTTTGTTGTGGTAAAGCATTATTATTCCCGGGTGAGGTCTAAAATGTTTTTCCTTTGGACTTTTCCATCCAACACAGAATAGGGTTGCTCTGAATATTGCATTAGGCCTAGCGCTGGAGGTTTTTTTCCGCTTGTTGTGTATATGCCTATTCCCTGCTACAAGCTGTGTCACATGTGTGCTGACAAGGTATTTACTGGCAGTTTGTATGATTCTATCATGGCAATGCTGGAATCCCTGTCTCGCTGTGTCGCTTTCTTACATGTTATACTACGCGGGGTGTAAACCCCCAGGAGAGCACTGTCATAGATTCACTTACAGGAATGGGGAACTAAATTTGGCCACACTGAGTGGATTGAGTGCTCCAAAGTTATGGGTAGGAAAGCGTTTGTTCTCCGGGGAAGTCTAACTTTTATTTCTTTATCCATTTGCGTCTTATACAAAACACAGACGCTCTTTGTTTTTCAAAGCAGCTCATAGCCTTTGTCATGCTTGCTTTGTATGTGCGTCTCCCTTGGCACACGCTGCGTCTAATGAGTACTGCACTCTTGATTGGCAATGCCTACTCTTCTTCTGTGGTGCATGTAGTAATACCTCATTCGTACATTTTCTCTTGTAAAATTATACTCTACAGGTTGCGTTTAAGAGCAAGCGCTATATCAATCTGTCACATGTAGGAATGTGCGTCTACATGATACCACAGTGAGTGAAATGAATGCTCCGCAGTCATTATTGGGAAAGCCTTATTTCTTTAACGGGTGAATTGCAAAATCTTTTTTGCATTTTCCGTCTCCGGGGTATAAGAAATACAAGTAGTGCGCTGTTTGCTTTAACAAATGAGAGCTGACAGCCTTTATTATGCTTGTTGTGACTGTGAATCTCCCTTGAGACACATTGTGTCAAATGTGTGCTCCAGTGTCATTCAGTGGCGAACACGATTATTCTTATATGGCCAGGATGCTCTGATTCTCTCGGTGACCCATTCATATTTATCGGACTACAAAGGGTGCTTATGCTTTGGGAGAAGGAATGGCAGTGTTTCACATAGGAATGTCCAACTAAACTGCACCACACTGAGATGAATGAATGCGACGTAGGTTTTGGTAGGAAGGCCTTATTAGTTCACCGACTGAATTGCAAAATATTTTCCCCCGTTTCAAGTTCCCTCTAATCTAGAAGTCAATGACTCTATTGTGTGCATTCGTGAGTAAACTTAGAGGGCCTTTTTTATGCTGGTTTTGAATAGGCATCCACCTTGGTGAACGCTGCGTCAAACCTGTGCTAAACTCATTTAGAGGCAATCAGTAGCATTGTAAAGGGAGGCAGGGTGCAGTATTGAAATACGCATAGTCTTCCTTTCACTCGCAGCCTTCCACAGATATGTAAAGAAAACGAGTTTTTCTGCGGGTGAATTCTTAAAATGGTGTTTCTTTATACGTTTCCATCTAATGCGGAATACAGGTACGCTGTGGGGTCATTTGCCAATAAGCACTGATAGCCTTTCTTATGACTGTTGTTACTAGGCCTCATTTTTGGGACGTGTTTGTCAAATGAGTGCTGCCTTTTGTAGGACAATCAGTATTATTCTGGCTTTGTGTTACCCTTTTATGTATAATTTACTTCCTGGCCGCCTATTTTTAGGAGTGCCGTATGACATGGTTTCACCTATAGAAATGTGAAACTACAGTGTGCCACACCGAGTGAAGTGAGCGACACACTGTTCATTATAGGAAGCCATTACTTGTTCACCGGATGAATTGCGAAAGGATTTCCATGTTGACCTTTCTGTCTTACACTCTGCAAATTTCATTGACGAATAAGAGCTGACAGGCTTGGTTTTCTTGTGGGGAATGTGTATCATGCTTGGACACACTGTGTCAAATGTGTTTCGTTGTTATTTACCGGCAAGTAATAGAATTCTTGCATGGCGCATCGTGTATTCCATGATTTTCAAGGTGTCCCTATTATTTCTGGAAAACAATAGAGGTTGAGTCTGCTTAGCATCCTGACGTGTCAGTGTTTCACGTCTAGGGAGGAGGAACTAAATTGTACCACACTGAGTAAAATGCGAGCTCCACAGTTACATATAGGACAGCATTATTTGTTCACCGGATGAATGCTAATAGACTTGTTCCATTTCACATTACCGACTAACAGGGAAAACAATGAGCCTGCAGTTTGCTTTTCTGATGAATCACCACTGATCGCCGCTGTGATGCTTGTTGAGAATGTGCCTCACACTTGGGACACGCTATGTCAAATGTGTGCTGAGCTATGATGTGTTGGCGATCAGTATTCATCTCACTTGGGGCATGTTGCCATACATGATTCTCACAGATTCCCTTTAATTGTCATTAGAGCGCACTGCCGACTTTGGCTTACAAGAGCGCTATGTCAGGGTTTCACTTCTAGGAATGAGTATCTAAACTGTGTCAAGTGTGGGCTGCCCTATTATTTATAGGCAATGTTATTCCATTGTGGCAATTGTGGAATACTTCACAGTTTCCCATCCAAGATTATTACACAGTAAAGAATGCATTGCTTAGGAGATCTTGATGTCAATCACTCACATATAGGAATGTGCCACTACACTGCACCACAGTGAGTCAAATGAGTGCTCCAAGGTTATTTGTGGTACAGTATTAGTTTTTTGCCGGGGGAAGTCTAAAATGTTTTTCCTTTTTCTTTTCCTTCTAACACAGAACAGAATTCCTCTGCATACTTTATTTATGTCCAGGGCTGACAGTCTGTGTTAAGCTTGTTGAGTACATGCATATTCCTTGATATACGTTATGTCAAATGTGTGCTGCAACTTCTTTACTGACAGTTAGTATCATTCTATCATGCCAATGCTGGAATATCTGATTCTCAGTGTCCCTTTCATACGTATTACAGTCTACAAGGTGCATATACTCAGGAGAGCCGTGGATTGTTTCACTTACGGGAAAGGTCAATTAAAATGTGCCACAATAAGTGGAATGAGTGCTCCAAACTGATTGGTAGCAAAGCATTATTTGTTCTCCGGGGAAGACTGGATTCTTTTTCTTTATACGTTGGCGGGTTACACAAAACACCCATGCTCTTCGCTTTTCAAAAGAGCTCACAGCCTTGGTCATGCTTGTTTCGTTTGTACGTGTCCTTGAAGACACGCTGTGTCAAATGTGTGTACTACTCTTGATTGGCAATGACTAATATTCTTCTGTGGTGCCTGCAGTAATACCTCATTCTCACGGGTTCGCTTTTATTGAAATCATACTCTACAGGGTGCATTCTCTTTTAGGAGGAGCGCAAAAGCCATCTTTCACATTGAGGAATGTGCATCTGTATTATACCACAGTGAGTGAAATGAGTGCTCCACAGTCATTTGTGGGAAAGCATTATTTCTTCAACGCGTGAATTCCCAAATGATTTTGCATGTTACATCTCCGGGTTCTAAGAACTACAATGACGGGCAGTTTGCATTCGGGACAAAGAGCTGACAGCCTTTGTTATGCTGGTTGTGACTGTGAATCTTCTTTGAATCCCATTATGTGGAATGTGTGCTCCAGTGTCACTTAGTGGCGATGTATATGATTCTTAGGTGGCAATGATGCAACAACTGATTCTCTCACTCACCCATTCGTATTCATCAGTATGCAAAGGGTGCTGATGCTTTGGAAAAACGAGTGGCAATGTTTCACTTATAGGAATGTCCAGCTACACTGCACCACACAGATGTAAATGAGTGAGACGTAGCTTTTTGTAGGAAACCCTTATTTAATCTCCAAGTGAATTCTAAAATACTTTCCCTTTGCCAATTTCCCTCTAATCTCGAATATAATTACTCTGCTGTGTGCATTCGTGAATAAACTTTGATGTCTTTTGAATGCCGGTTTGGAATGTGCATCTGCCTTGGTTAACGCTGGGTCAAACCTATGCTCCACTCATGCATTGGCAATCAGTAGTATTCAAAAGAGAGGCAGGCTGCAATATGTGGTTCACATAGACTTCGTTTTATTTTTATTATATTAAACCCGTCAGTATTACACGGCTATCGCTAAGAAAACATTATTCCTTCATCGGGTGAGTTCTAAAATGGGTTTTCTTTATACATTCCTTTCTAATAACGAAGACAAGTTCTGTGCGGTGTCATTTGCCAACAAGTCCTCATAGCCTTGCTTGTTGTGCGTCGGCATCTTCCTCGGGACACACTTTTCCAATGTGTGCTGCAATATGTTGCACAATGAGTACCATTCTGGCTTGGTGTATGCCGTGATAACTAATTCGAACTGTTTCCCTTTGAAGTATATCATGCCGTACAGAGTGCTTATAGTTCGGAGAGCCGTGTGTCAAGATTTCACCTATAGGTATGTGAAACTAACATGTGACACCCTGAGGGAAGAGCCATTCATTGTTCATTGTAGGACACCATGAGTTGTTCACCGGACGAATTCCGAAAGGAATTCCATGGTGACATTTCCATCTAATCCAAAATTCAATGACGAATACGAGCTGACAGGCTCTGTTGGCTTGTTGGGAATGTGTTTCGCGTTTGGACACGCTGTGGCAAATGTATTCGGCATTGTTATTTATTGGCAAGTAGTAGTAGTCTTGCATGGTGCATGGTATATTACATGATTCTCAAGGTATCCCTATTATTTCGACGCCAGAAAGGTTGGCTTTGCTTCGCAGAGAGATGTCAGTATTTCACGTATAGGAAAGAGGAAGTAAATGGTGCCACACGGAGGAAAATGAGGACTCCACACTTACCGGTAGGAGAACATTATGTGTTCACCGGATGAATGCTAGCAGACTTGTCCCATTTTCCATTACCGGCTCATTGGAAAATCAGTTAGCCTGCAGGTTGCGTTAACGAGTAAGCACTGATCACAACGGCGACACTTGTTGTGAATGGGCCTCACACTTGGGACACGCTATATCAAAAGTGTCCTGGGCCGTTACTCTCCGGCCATCAGTATCAGTCTCACATGATTCTCACAGATTCCCTTCTCTTTTCTTTATAGTCTTCTGACGACTTTGGCTTAAGCGTGATATGTCAGTGTTTCACTTCTCGGAATGTGCAATGAAACTGTGTCAAATATGTGCTGCAATGTTGTTTACTGGCAATCAGTGTTATTCTACGATGGCAATGCTGGGATACTTCTCAGCTTCACAACCACATTGATTGGAAAATACAGGATGCCTTTGCTTAGCAGAGCTTTCTGTCAATCAATCGCATTTAGGATTGTGCAACTACATTGGACCACAGTGAGTGAAATGAGTGCTCCATGTTTTGTTGTGGTAAAGCATTATTATTCCCGGGTGAGGTCTAAAATGTTTTTCCTTTGGACTTTTCCATCCAACACAGAATAGGGTTGCTCTGAATATTGCATTAGGCCTAGCGCTGGAGGTTTTTTTCCGCTTGTTGTGTATATGCCTATTCCCTGCTACAAGCTGTGTCACATGTGTGCTGACAAGGTATTTACTGGCAGTTTGTATGATTCTATCATGGCAATGCTGGAATCCCTGTCTCGCTGTGTCGCTTTCTTACATGTTATACTACGCGGGGTGTAAACCCCCAGGAGAGCACTGTCATAGATTCACTTACAGGAATGGGGAACTAAATTTGGCCACACTGAGTGGATTGAGTGCTCCAAAGTTATGGGTAGGAAAGCGTTTGTTCTCCGGGGAAGTCTAACTTTTATTTCTTTATCCATTTGCGTCTTATACAAAACACAGACGCTCTTTGTTTTTCAAAGCAGCTCATAGCCTTTGTCATGCTTGCTTTGTATGTGCGTCTCCCTTGGCACACGCTGCGTCTAATGAGTACTGCACTCTTGATTGACAATGCCTACTCTTCTTCTGTGGTGCATGTAGTAATACCTCATTCGTACATTTTCTCTTGTAAAATTATACTCTACAGGTTGCGTTTAAGAGCAAGCGCTATTTTCAATCTGTCACATGTAGGAATGTGCGTCTACATGATACCACAGTGAGTGAAATGAATGCTCCGCAGTCATTATTGGGAAAGCCTTATTTCTTTAACGGGTGAATTGCAAAATCTTTTTTGCATTTTCCGTCTCCGGGGTATAAGAAATACAAGTAGTGCGCTGTTTGCTTTAACAAATGAGAGCTGACAGCCTTTATTATGCTTGTTGTGACTGTGAATCTCCCTTGAGACACATTGTGTCAAATGTGTGCTCCAGTGTCATTCAGTGGCGAACACGATTATTCTTATATGGCCAGGATGCTCTGATTCTCTCGGTGACCCATTCATATTTATCGGACTACAAAGGGTGCTTATGCTTTGGGAGAAGGAATGGCAGTGTTTCACATAGGAATGTCCAACTAAACTGCACCACACTGAGATGAATGAATGCGACGTAGGTTTTGGTAGGAAGGCCTTATTAGTTCACCGACTGAATTGCAAAATATTTTCCCCCGTTTCAAGTTCCCTCTAATCTAGAAGTCAATGACTCTATTGTGTGCATTCGTGAGTAAACTTAGAGGGCCTTTTTTATGCTGGTTTTGAATAGGCATCCACCTTGGTGAACGCTGCGTCAAACCTGTGCTAAACTCATTTAGAGGCAATCAGTAGCATTGTAAAGGGAGGCAGGGTGCAGTATTGAAATACGCATAGTCTTCCTTTCACTCGCAGCCTTCCACAGATATGTAAAGAAAACGAGTTTTTCTGCGGGTGAATTCTTAAAATGGTGTTTCTTTATACGTTTCCATCTAATGCGGAATACAGGTACGCTGTGGGGTCATTTGCCAATAAGCACTGATAGCCTTTCTTATGACTGTTGTTACTAGGCCTCATTTTTGGGACGTGTTTGTCAAATGAGTGCTGCCTTTTGTAGGACAATCAGTATTATTCTGGCTTTGTGTTACCCTTTTATGTATAATTTACTTCCTGGCCGCCTATTTTTAGGAGTGCCGTATGACATGGTTTCACCTATAGAAATGTGAAACTACAGTGTGCCACACCGAGTGAAGTGAGCGACACACTGTTCATTATAGGAAGCCATTACTTGTTCACCGGATGAATTGCGAAAGGATTTCCATGTTGACCTTTCTGTCTTACACTCTGCAAATTTCATTGACGAATAAGAGCTGACAGGCTTGGTTTTCTTGTGGGGAATGTGTATCATGCTTGGACACACTGTGTCAAATGTGTTTCGTTGTTATTTACCGGCAAGTAATAGAATTCTTGCATGGCGCATCGTGTATTCCATGATTTTCAAGGTGTCCCTATTATTTCTGGAAAACAATAGAGGTTGAGTCTGCTTAGCATCCTGACGTGTCAGTGTTTCACGTCTAGGGAGGAGGAACTAAATTGTACCACACTGAGTAAAATGCGAGCTCCACAGTTACATATAGGACAGCATTATTTGTTCACCGGATGAATGCTAATAGACTTGTTCCATTTCACATTACCGACTAACAGGGAAAACAATGAGCCTGCAGTTTGCTTTTCTGATGAATCACCACTGATCGCCGCTGTGATGCTTGTTGAGAATGTGCCTCACACTTGGGACACGCTATGTCAAATGTGTGCTGAGCTATGATGTGTTGGCGATCAGTATTCATCTCACTTGGGGCATGTTGCCATACATGATTCTCACAGATTCCCTTTAATTGTCATTAGAGCGCACTGCCGACTTTGGCTTACAAGAGCGCTATGTCAGGGTTTCACTTCTAGGAATGAGTATCTAAACTGTGTCAAGTGTGGGCTGCCCTATTATTTATAGGCAATGTTATTCCATTGTGGCAATTGTGGAATACTTCACAGTTTCCCATCCAAGATTATTATACAGTAAAGAATGCATTGCTTAGGAGATCTTGATGTCAATCACTCACATATAGGAATGTGCCACTACACTGCACCACAGTGAGTCAAATGAGTGCTCCAAGGTTATTTGTGGTACAGTATTAGTTTTTTGCCGGGGGAAGTCTAAAATGTTTTTCCTTTTTCTTTTCCTTCTAACACAGAACAGAATTCCTCTGCATACTTTATTTATGTCCAGGGCTGACAGTCTGTGTTAAGCTTGTTGAGTACATGCATATTCCTTGATATACGTTATGTCAAATGTGTGCTGCAACTTCTTTACTGACAGTTAGTATCATTCTATCATGCCAATGCTGGAATATCTGATTCTCAGTGTCCCTTTCATACGTATTACAGTCTACAAGGTGCATATACTCAGGAGAGCCGTGGATTGTTTCACTTACGGGAAAGGTCAATTAAAATGTGCCACAATAAGTGGAATGAGTGCTCCAAACTGATTGGTAGCAAAGCATTATTTGTTCTCCGGGGAAGACTGGATTCTTTTTCTTTATACGTTGGCGGGTTACACAAAATACCCATGCTCTTCGCTTTTCAAAAGAGCTCACAGCCTTGGTCATGCTTGTTTCGTTTGTGCGTGTCCTTGAAGACACGCTGTGTCAAATGTGTGTACTACTCTTGATTGGCAATGACTAATATTCTTCTGTGGTGCCTGCAGTAATACCTCATTCTCACGGGTTCGCTTTTATTGAAATCATACTCTACAGGGTGCATTCTCTTTTAGGAGGAGCGCAAATAGCCATCTTTCACATTGAGGAATGTGCATCTGTATTATACCACAGTGAGTGAAATGAGTGCTCCACAGTCATTTGTGGGAAAGCATTATTTCTTCAACGCGTGAATTCCCAAATGATTTTGCATGTTACATCTCCGGGTTCTAAGAACTACGATGACTGCAGTTTGCATTCGGGACAAAGAGCTGACAGCCTTTGTTATGCTGGTTGTGACTGTGAATCTTCTTTGAATCCCATTATGTGGAATGTGTGCTCCAGTGTCACTTAGTGGCGATGTATATGATTCTTAGGTGGCAATGATGCAACAACTGATTCTCTCACTCACCCATTCGTATTCATCAGTATGCAAAGGGTGCTGATGCTTTGGAAAAACGAGTGGCAATGTTTCACTTATAGGAATGTCCAGCTACACTGCACCACACAGATGTAAATGAGTGAGACGTAGCTTTTTGTAGGAAACCCTTATTTAATCTCCAAGTGAATTCTAAAATACTTTCCCTTTGCCAATTTCCCTCTAATCTCGAATATAATTACTCTGCTGTGTGCATTCGTGAATAAACTTTGATGTCTTTTGAATGCCGGTTTGGAATGTGCATCTGCCTTGGTTAACGCTGGGTCAAACCTATGCTCCACTCATGCATTGGCAATCAGTAGTATTCAAAAGAGAGGCAGGCTGCAATATGTGGTTCACATAGACTTCGTTTTATTTTTATTATATTAACCTGTCAGTATTACACGGCTATCGCTAAGAAAACATTATTCCTTCATCGGGTGAGTTCTAAAATGGGTTTTCTTTATACATTCCTTTCTAATAACGAAGACAAGTTCTGTGCGGTGTCATTTGCCAACAAGTCCTCATAGCCTTGCTTGTTGTGCGTCGGCATCTTCCTCGGGACACACTTTTCCAATGTGTGCTGCAATATGTTGGACAATGAGTACCATTCTGGCTTGGTGTATGCCGTGATAACTAATTCGAACTGTTTCCCTTTGAAGTATATCATGCCGTACAGAGTGCTTATAGTTCGGAGAGCCGTGTGTCAAGATTTCACCTATAGGTATGTGAAACTAACATGTGACACCCTGAGGGAAGAGCCATTCATTGTTCATTGTAGGACACCATGAGTTGTTCACCGGACGAATTCCGAAAGGAATTCCATGGTGACATTTCCATCTAATCCAAAATTCAATGACGCATACGAGCTGACAGGCTCTGTTGGCTTGTTGGGAATGTGTTTCGCGTTTGGACACGCTGTGGCAAATGTATTCGGCATTGTTATTTATTGGCAAGTAGTAGTAGTCTTGCATGGTGCATGGTATATTACATGATTCTCAAGGTATCCCTATTATTTCGACGCCAGAAAGGTTGGCTTTGCTTCGCAGAGAGATGTCAGTATTTCACGTATAGGAAAGAGGAAGTAAATGGTGCCACACGGAGGAAAATGAGGACTCCACACTTACCGGTAGGAGAACATTATGTGTTCACCGGATGAATGCTAGCAGACTTGTCCCATTTTCCATTACCGGCTCATTGGAAAATCAGTTAGCCTGCAGGTTGCGTTAACGAGTAAGCACTGATCACAACGGCGACACTTGTTGTGAATGGGCCTCCACTTGGGACACGCTATATCAAAAGTGTCCTGGGCCGTTACTCTCCGGCCATCAGTATCAGTCTCACATGATTCTCACAGATTCCCTTCTCTTTTCTTTATAGTCTTCTGACGACTTTGGCTTAAGCGTGATATGTCAGTGTTTCACTTCTCGGAATGTGCAATGAAACTGTGTCAAATATGTGCTGCAATGTTGTTTACTGGCAATCAGTGTTATTCTACGATGGCAATGCTGGGATACTTCTCAGCTTCACAACCACATTGATTGGAAAATACAGGATGCCTTTGCTTAGCAGAGCTTTCTGTCAATCAATCGCATTTAGGATTGTGCAACTACATTGGACCACAGTGAGTGAAATGAGTGCTCCATGTTTTGTTGTGGTAAAGCATTATTATTCCCGGGTGAGGTCTAAAATGTTTTTCCTTTGGACTTTTCCATCCAACACAGAATAGGGTTGCTCTGAATATTGCATTAGGCCTAGCGCTGGAGGTTTTTTTCCACTTGTTGTGTATATGCCTATTCCCTGCTACAAGCTGTGTCACATGTGTGCTGACAAGGTATTTACTGGCAGTTTGTATGATTCTATCATGGCAATGCTGGAATCCCTGTCTCGCTGTGTCGCTTTCTTACATGTTATACTACGCGGGGTGTAAACCCCCAGGAGAGCACTGTCATAGATTCACTTACAGGAATGGGGAACTAAATTTGGCCACACTGAGTGGATTGAGTGCTCCAAAGTTATGGGTAGGAAAGCGTTTGTTCTCCGGGGAAGTCTAACTTTTATTTCTTTATCCATTTGCGTCTTATACAAAACACAGACGCTCTTTGTTTTTCAAAGCAGCTCATAGCCTTTGTCATGCTTGCTTTGTATGTGCGTCTCCCTTGGCACACGCTGCGTCTAATGAGTACTGCACTCTTGATTGGCAATGCCTACTCTTCTTCTGTGGTGCATGTAGTAATACCTCATTCGTACATTTTCTCTTGTAAAATTATACTCTACAGGTTGCGTTTAAGAGCAAGCGCTATATCAATCTGTCACATGTAGGAATGTGCGTCTACATGATACCACAGTGAGTGAAATGAATGCTCCGCAGTCATTATTGGGAAAGCCTTATTTCTTTAACGGGTGAATTGCAAAATCTTTTTTGCATTTTCCGTCTCCGGGGTATAAGAAATACAAGTAGTGCGCTGTTTGCTTTAACAAATGAGAGCTGACAGCCTTTATTATGCTTGTTGTGACTGTGAATCTCCCTTGAGACACATTGTGTCAAATGTGTGCTCCAGTGTCATTCAGTGGCGAACACGATTATTCTTATATGGCCAGGATGCTCTGATTCTCTCGGTGACCCATTCATATTTATCGGACTACAAAGGGTGCTTATGCTTTGGGAGAAGGAATGGCAGTGTTTCACATAGGAATGTCCAACTAAACTGCACCACACTGAGATGAATGAATGCGACGTAGGTTTTGGTAGGAAGGCCTTATTAGTTCACCGACTGAATTGCAAAATATTTTCCCCCGTTTCAAGTTCCCTCTAATCTAGAAGTCAATGACTCTATTGTGTGCATTCGTGAGTAAACTTAGAGGGCCTTTTTATGCTGGTTTTGAATAGGCATCCACCTTGGTGAACGCTGCGTCAAACCTGTGCTAAACTCATTTAGAGGCAATCAGTAGCATTGTAAAGGGAGGCAGGGTGCAGTATTGAAATACGCATAGTCTTCCTTTCACTCGCAGCCTTCCACAGATATGTAAAGAAAACGAGTTTTTCTGCGGGTGAATTCTTAAAATGGTGTTTCTTTATACGTTTCCATCTAATGCGGAATACAGGTACGCTGTGGGGTCATTTGCCAATAAGCACTGATAGCCTTTCTTATGACTGTTGTTACTAGGCCTCATTTTTGGGACGTGTTTGTCAAATGAGTGCTGCCTTTTGTAGGACAATCAGTATTATTCTGGCTTTGTGTTACCCTTTTATGTATAATTTACTTCCTGGCCGCCTATTTTTAGGAGTGCCGTATGACATGGTTTCACCTATAGAAATGTGAAACTACAGTGTGCCACACCGAGTGAAGTGAGCGACACACTGTTCATTATAGGAAGCCATTACTTGTTCACCGGATGAATTGCGAAAGGATTTCCATGTTGACCTTTCTGTCTTACACTCTGCAAATTTCATTGACGAATAAGAGCTGACAGGCTTGGTTTTCTTGTGGGGAATGTGTATCATGCTTGGACACACTGTGTCAAATGTGTTTCGTTGTTATTTACCGGCAAGTAATAGAATTCTTGCATGGCGCATGGTGTATTCCATGATTTTCAAGGTGTCCCTATTATTTCTGGAAAACAATAGAGGTTGAGTCTGCTTAGCATCCTGACGTGTCAGTGTTTCACGTCTAGGGAGGAGGAACTAAATTGTACCACACTGAGTAAAATGCGAGCTCCACAGTTACATATAGGACAGCATTATTTGTTCACCGGATGAATGCTAATAGACTTGTTCCATTTCACATTACCGACTAACAGGGAAAACAATGAGCCTGCAGTTTGCTTTTCTGATGAATCACCACTGATCGCCGCTGTGATGCTTGTTGAGAATGTGCCTCACACTTGGGACACGCTATGTCAAATGTGTGCTGAGCTATGATGTGTTGGCGATCAGTATTCATCTCACTTGGGGCATGTTGCCATACATGATTCTCACAGATTCCCTTTAATTGTCATTAGAGCGCACTGCCGACTTTGGCTTACAAGAGCGCTATGTCAGGGTTTCACTTCTAGGAATGAGTATCTAAACTGTGTCAAGTGTGGGCTGCCCTATTATTTATAGGCAATGTTATTCCATTGTGGCAATTGTGGAATACTTCACAGTTTCCCATCCAAGATTATTATACAGTAAAGAATGCATTGCTTAGGAGATCTTGATGTCAATCACTCACATATAGGAATGTGCCACTACACTGCACCACAGTGAGTCAAATGAGTGCTCCAAGGTTATTTGTGGTACAGTATTAGTTTTTTGCCGGGGGAAGTCTAAAATGTTTTTCCTTTTTCTTTTCCTTCTAACACAGAACAGAATTCCTCTGCATACTTTATTTATGTCCAGGGCTGACAGTCTGTGTTAAGCTTGTTGAGTACATGCATATTCCTTGATATACGTTATGTCAAATGTGTGCTGCAACTTCTTTACTGACAGTTAGTATCATTCTATCATGCCAATGCTGGAATATCTGATTCTCAGTGTCCCTTTCATACGTATTACAGTCTACAAGGTGCATATACTCAGGAGAGCCGTGGATTGTTTCACTTACGGGAAAGGTCAATTAAAATGTGCCACAATAAGTGGAATGAGTGCTCCAAACTGATTGGTAGCAAAGCATTATTTGTTCTCCGGGGAAGACTGGATTCTTTTTCTTTATACGTTGGCGGGTTACACAAAATACCCATGCTCTTCGCTTTTCAAAAGAGCTCACAGCCTTGGTCATGCTTGTTTCGTTTGTGCGTGTCCTTGAAGACACGCTGTGTCAAATGTGTGTACTACTCTTGATTGGCAATGACTAATATTCTTCTGTGGTGCCTGCAGTAATACCTCATTCTCACGGGTTCGCTTTTATTGAAATCATACTCTACAGGGTGCATTCTTTTTTAGGAGGAGCGCAAATAGCCATCTTTCACATTGAGGAATGTGCATCTGTATTATACCACAGTGAGTGAAATGAGTGCTCCACAGTCATTTGTGGGAAAGCATTATTTCTTCAACGCGTGAATTCCCAAATGATTTTGCATGTTACATCTCCGGGTTCTAAGAACTACGATGACTGCAGTTTGCATTCGGGACAAAGAGCTGACAGCCTTTGTTATGCTGGTTGTGACTGTGAATCTTCTTTGAATCCCATTATGTGGAATGTGTGCTCCAGTGTCACTTAGTGGCGATGTATATGATTCTTAGGTGGCAATGATGCAACAACTGATTCTCTCACTCACCCATTCGTATTCATCAGTATGCAAAGGGTGCTGATGCTTTGGAAAAACGAGTGGCAATGTTTCACTTATAGGAATGTCCAGCTACACTGCACCACACAGATGTAAATGAGTGAGACGTAGCTTTTTGTAGGAAACCCTTATTTAATCTCCAAGTGAATTCTAAAATACTTTCCCTTTGCCAATTTCCCTCTAATCTCGAATATAATTACTCTGCTGTGTGCATTCGTGAATAAACTTTGATGTCTTTTGAATGCCGGTTTGGAATGTGCATCTGCCTTGGTTAACGCTGGGTCAAACCTATGCTCCACTCATGCATTGGCAATCAGTAGTATTCAAAAGAGAGGCAGGCTGCAATATGTGGTTCACATAGACTTCGTTTTATTTTTATTATATTAACCTGTCAGTATTACACGGCTATCGCTAAGAAAACATTATTCCTTCATCGGGTGAGTTCTAAAATGGGTTTTCTTTATACATTCCTTTCTAATAACGAAGACAAGTTCTGTGCGGTGTCATTTGCCAACAAGTCCTCATAGCCTTGCTTGTTGTGCGTCGGCATCTTCCTCGGGACACACTTTTCCAATGTGTGCTGCAATATGTTGCACAATGAGTACCATTCTGGCTTGGTGTATGCCGTGATAACTAATTCGAACTGTTTCCCTTTGAAGTATATCATGCCGTACAGAGTGCTTATAGTTCGGAGAGCCGTGTGTCAAGATTTCACCTATAGGTATGTGAAACTAACATGTGACACCCTGAGGGAAGAGCCATTCATTGTTCATTGTAGGACACCATGAGTTGTTCACCGGACGAATTCCGAAAGGAATTCCATGGTGACATTTCCATCTAATCCAAAATTCAATGACGAATACGAGCTGACAGGCTCTGTTGGCTTGTTGGGAATGTGTTTCGCGTTTGGACACGCTGTGGCAAATGTATTCGGCATTGTTATTTATTGGCAAGTAGTAGTAGTCTTGCATGGTGCATGGTATATTACATGATTCTCAAGGTATCCCTATTATTTCGACGCCAGAAAGGTTGGCTTTGCTTCGCAGAGAGATGTCAGTATTTCACGTATAGGAAAGAGGAAGTAAATGGTGCCACACGGAGGAAAATGAGGACTCCACACTTACCGGTAGGAGAACATTATGTGTTCACCGGATGAATGCTAGCAGACTTGTCCCATTTTCCATTACCGGCTCATTGGAAAATCAGTTAGCCTGCAGGTTGCGTTAACGAGTAAGCACTGATCACAACGGCGACACTTGTTGTGAATGGGCCTCACACTTGGGACACGCTATATCAAAAGTGTCCTGGGCCGTTACTCTCCGGCCATCAGTATCAGTCTCACATGATTCTCACAGATTCCCTTCTCTTTTCTTTATAGTCTTCTGACGACTTTGGCTTAAGCGTGATATGTCAGTGTTTCACTTCTCGGAATGTGCAATGAAACTGTGTCAAATATGTGCTGCAATGTTGTTTACTGGCAATCAGTGTTATTCTACGATGGCAATGCTGGGATACTTCTCAGCTTCACAACCACATTGATTGGAAAATACAGGATGCCTTTGCTTAGCAGAGCTTTCTGTCAATCAATCGCATTTAGGATTGTGCAACTACATTGGACCACAGTGAGTGAAATGAGTGCTCCATGTTTTGTTGTGGTAAAGCATTATTATTCCCGGGTGAGGTCTAAAATGTTTTTCCTTTGGACTTTTCCATCCAACACAGAATAGGGTTGCTCTGAATATTGCATTAGGCCTAGCGCTGGAGGTTTTTTTCCGCTTGTTGTGTATATGCCTATTCCCTGCTACAAGCTGTGTCACATGTGTGCTGACAAGGTATTTACTGGCAGTTTGTATGATTCTATCATGGCAATGCTGGAATCCCTGTCTCGCTGTGTCGCTTTCTTACATGTTATACTACGCGGGGTGTAAACCCCCAGGAGAGCACTGTCATAGATTCACTTACAGGAATGGGGAACTAAATTTGGCCACACTGAGTGGATTGAGTGCTCCAAAGTTATGGGTAGGAAAGCGTTTGTTCTCCGGGGAAGTCTAACTTTTATTTCTTTATCCATTTGCGTCTTATACAAAACACAGACGCTCTTTGTTTTTCAAAGCAGCTCATAGCCTTTGTCATGCTTGCTTTGTATGTGCGTCTCCCTTGGCACACGCTGCGTCTAATGAGTACTGCACTCTTGATTGACAATGCCTACTCTTCTTCTGTGGTGCATGTAGTAATACCTCATTCGTACATTTTCTCTTGTAAAATTATACTCTACAGGTTGCGTTTAAGAGCAAGCGCTTTATCAATCTGTCACATGTAGGAATGTGCGTCTACATGATACCACAGTGAGTGAAATGAATGCTCCGCAGTCATTATTGGGAAAGCCTTATTTCTTTAACGGGTGAATTGCAAAATCTTTTTTGCATTTTCCGTCTCCGGGGTATAAGAAATACAAGTAGTGCGCTGTTTGCTTTAACAAATGAGAGCTGACAGCCTTTATTATGCTTGTTGTGACTGTGAATCTCCCTTGAGACACATTGTGTCAAATGTGTGCTCCAGTGTCATTCAGTGGCGAACACGATTATTCTTATATGGCCAGGATGCTCTGATTCTCTCGGTGACCCATTCATATTTATCGGACTACAAAGGGTGCTTATGCTTTGGGAGAAGGAATGGCAGTGTTTCACATAGGAATGTCCAACTAAACTGCACCACACTGAGATGAATGAATGCGACGTAGGTTTTGGTAGGAAGGCCTTATTAGTTCACCGACTGAATTGCAAAATATTTTCCCCCGTTTCAAGTTCCCTCTAATCTAGAAGTCAATGACTCTATTGTGTGCATTCGTGAGTAAACTTAGAGGGCCTTTTTATGCTGGTTTTGAATAGGCATCCACCTTGGTGAACGCTGCGTCAAACCTGTGCTAAACTCATTTAGAGGCAATCAGTAGCATTGTAAAGGGAGGCAGGGTGCAGTATTGAAATACGCATAGTCTTCCTTTCACTCGCAGCCTTCCACAGATATGTAAAGAAAACGAGTTTTTCTGCGGGTGAATTCTTAAAATGGTGTTTCTTTATACGTTTCCATCTAATGCGGAATACAGGTACGCTGTGGGGTCATTTGCCAATAAGCACTGATAGCCTTTCTTATGACTGTTGTTACTAGGCCTCATTTTTGGGACGTGTTTGTCAAATGAGTGCTGCCTTTTGTAGGACAATCAGTATTATTCTGGCTTTGTGTTACCCTTTTATGTATAATTTACTTCCTGGCCGCCTATTTTTAGGAGTGCCGTATGACATGGTTTCACCTATAGAAATGTGAAACTACAGTGTGCCACACCGAGTGAAGTGAGCGACACACTGTTCATTATAGGAAGCCATTACTTGTTCACCGGATGAATTGCGAAAGGATTTCCATGTTGACCTTTCTGTCTTACACTCTGCAAATTTCATTGACGAATAAGAGCTGACAGGCTTGGTTTTCTTGTGGGGAATGTGTATCATGCTTGGACACACTGTGTCAAATGTGTTTCGTTGTTATTTACCGGCAAGTAATAGAATTCTTGCATGGCGCATGGTGTATTCCATGATTTTCAAGGTGTCCCTATTATTTCTGGAAAACAATAGAGGTTGAGTCTGCTTAGCATCCTGACGTGTCAGTGTTTCACGTCTAGGGAGGAGGAACTAAATTGTACCACACTGAGTAAAATGCGAGCTCCACAGTTACATATAGGACAGCATTATTTGTTCACCGGATGAATGCTAATAGACTTGTTCCATTTCACATTACCGACTAACAGGGAAAACAATGAGCCTGCAGTTTGCTTTTCTGATGAATCACCACTGATCGCCGCTGTGATGCTTGTTGAGAATGTGCCTCACACTTGGGACACGCTATGTCAAATGTGTGCTGAGCTATGATGTGTTGGCGATCAGTATTCATCTCACTTGGGGCATGTTGCCATACATGATTCTCACAGATTCCCTTTAATTGTCATTAGAGCGCACTGCCGACTTTGGCTTACAAGAGCGCTATGTCAGGGTTTCACTTCTAGGAATGAGTATCTAAACTGTGTCAAGTGTGGGCTGCCCTATTATTTATAGGCAATGTTATTCCATTGTGGCAATTGTGGAATACTTCACAGTTTCCCATCCAAGATTATTATACAGTAAAGAATGCATTGCTTAGGAGATCTTGATGTCAATCACTCACATATAGGAATGTGCCACTACACTGCACCACAGTGAGTCAAATGAGTGCTCCAAGGTTATTTGTGGTACAGTATTAGTTTTTTGCCGGGGGAAGTCTAAAATGTTTTTCCTTTTTCTTTTCCTTCTAACACAGAACAGAATTCCTCTGCATACTTTATTTATGTCCAGGGCTGACAGTCTGTGTTAAGCTTGTTGAGTACATGCATATTCCTTGATATACGTTATGTCAAATGTGTGCTGCAACTTCTTTACTGACAGTTAGTATCATTCTATCATGCCAATGCTGGAATATCTGATTCTCAGTGTCCCTTTCATACGTATTACAGTCTACAAGGTGCATATACTCAGGAGAGCCGTGGATTGTTTCACTTACGGGAAAGGTCAATTAAAATGTGCCACAATAAGTGGAATGAGTGCTCCAAACTGATTGGTAGCAAAGCATTATTTGTTCTCCGGGGAAGACTGGATTCTTTTTCTTTATACGTTGGCGGGTTACACAAAATACCCATGCTCTTCGCTTTTCAAAAGAGCTCACAGCCTTGGTCATGCTTGTTTCGTTTGTGCGTGTCCTTGAAGACACGCTGTGTCAAATGTGTGTACTACTCTTGATTGGCAATGACTAATATTCTTCTGTGGTGCCTGCAGTAATACCTCATTCTCACGGGTTCGCTTTTATTGAAATCATACTCTACAGGGTGCATTCTCTTTTAGGAGGAGCGAAAAATAGCCATCTTTCACATTGAGGAATGTGCATCTGTATTATACCACAGTGAGTGAAATGAGTGCTCCACAGTCATTTGTGGGAAAGCATTATTTCTTCAACGCGTGAATTCCCAAATGATTTTGCATGTTACATCTCCGGGTTCTAAGAACTACAATGACTTTCAGTTTGCATTCGGGACAAAGAGCTGACAGCCTTTGTTATGCTGGTTGTGACTGTGAATCTTCTTTGAATCCCATTATGTGGAATGTGTGCTCCAGTGTCACTTAGTGGCGATGTATATGATTCTTAGGTGGCAATGATGCAACAACTGATTCTCTCACTCACCCATTCGTATTCATCAGTATGCAAAGGGTGCTGATGCTTTGGAAAAACGAGTGGCAATGTTTCACTTATAGGAATGTCCAGCTACACTGCACCACACAGATGTAAATGAGTGAGACGTAGCTTTTTGTAGGAAACCCTTATTTAATCTCCAAGTGAATTCTAAAATACTTTCCCTTTGCCAATTTCCCTCTAATCTCGAATATAATTACTCTGCTGTGTGCATTCGTGAATAAACTTTGATGTCTTTTGAATGCCGGTTTGGAATGTGCATCTGCCTTGGTTAACGCTGGGTCAAACCTATGCTCCACTCATGCATTGGCAATCAGTAGTATTCAAAAGAGAGGCAGGCTGCAATATGTGGTTCACATAGACTTCGTTTTATTTTTATTATATTAAACTGTCAGTATTACACGGCTATCGCTAAGAAAACATTATTCCTTCATCGGGTGAGTTCTAAAATGGGTTTTCTTTATACATTCCTTTCTAATAACGAAGACAAGTTCTGTGCGGTGTCATTTGCCAACAAGTCCTCATAGCCTTGCTTGTTGTGCGTCGGCATCTTCCTCGGGACACACTTTTCCAATGTGTGCTGCAATATGTTGGACAATGAGTACCATTCTGGCTTGGTGTATGCCGTGATAACTAATTCGAACTGTTTCCCTTTGAAGTATATCATGCCGTACAGAGTGCTTATAGTTCGGAGAGCCGTGTGTCAAGATTTCACCTATAGGTATGTGAAACTAACATGTGACACCCTGAGGGAAGAGCCATTCATTGTTCATTGTAGGACACCATGAGTTGTTCACCGGACGAATTCCGAAAGGAATTCCATGGTGACATTTCCATCTAATCCAAAATTCAATGACGCATACGAGCTGACAGGCTCTGTTGGCTTGTTGGGAATGTGTTTCGCGTTTGGACACGCTGTGGCAAATGTATTCGGCATTGTTATTTATTGGCAAGTAGTAGTAGTCTTGCATGGTGCATGGTATATTACATGATTCTCAAGGTATCCCTATTATTTCGACGCCAGAAAGGTTGGCTTTGCTTCGCAGAGAGATGTCAGTATTTCACGTATAGGAAAGAGGAAGTAAATGGTGCCACACGGAGGAAAATGAGGACTCCACACTTACCGGTAGGAGAACATTATGTGTTCACCGGATGAATGCTAGCAGACTTGTCCCATTTTCCATTACCGGCTCATTGGAAAATCAGTTAGCCTGCAGGTTGCGTTAACGAGTAAGCACTGATCACAACGGCGACACTTGTTGTGAATGGGCCTCACACTTGGGACACGCTATATCAAAAGTGTCCTGGGCCGTTACTCTCCGGCCATCAGTATCAGTCTCACATGATTCTCACAGATTCCCTTCTCTTTTCTTTATAGTCTTCTGACGACTTTGGCTTAAGCGTGATATGTCAGTGTTTCACTTCTCGGAATGTGCAATGAAACTGTGTCAAATATGTGCTGCAATGTTGTTTACTGGCAATCAGTGTTATTCTACGATGGCAATGCTGGGATACTTCTCAGCTTCACAACCACATTGATTGGAAAATACAGGATGCCTTTGCTTAGCAGAGCTTTCTGTCAATCAATCGCATTTAGGATTGTGCAACTACATTGGACCACAGTGAGTGAAATGAGTGCTCCATGTTTTGTTGTGGTAAAGCATTATTATTCCCGGGTGAGGTCTAAAATGTTTTTCCTTTGGACTTTTCCATCCAACACAGAATAGGGTTGCTCTGAATATTGCATTAGGCCTAGCGCTGGAGGTTTTTTTCCGCTTGTTGTGTATATGCCTATTCCCTGCTACAAGCTGTGTCACATGTGTGCTGACAAGGTATTTACTGGCAGTTTGTATGATTCTATCATGGCAATGCTGGAATCCCTGTCTCGCTGTGTCGCTTTCTTACATGTTATACTACGCGGGGTGTAAACCCCCAGGAGAGCACTGTCATAGATTCACTTACAGGAATGGGGAACTAAATTTGGCCACACTGAGTGGATTGAGTGCTCCAAAGTTATGGGTAGGAAAGCGTTTGTTCTCCGGGGAAGTCTAACTTTTATTTCTTTATCCATTTGCGTCTTATACAAAACACAGACGCTCTTTGTTTTTCAAAGCAGCTCATAGCCTTTGTCATGCTTGCTTTGTATGTGCGTCTCCCTTGGCACACGCTGCGTCTAATGAGTACTGCACTCTTGATTGGCAATGCCTACTCTTCTTCTGTGGTGCATGTAGTAATACCTCATTCGTACATTTTCTCTTGTAAAATTATACTCTACAGGTTGCGTTTAAGAGCAAGCGCTATATCAATCTGTCACATGTAGGAATGTGCGTCTACATGATACCACAGTGAGTGAAATGAATGCTCCGCAGTCATTATTGGGAAAGCCTTATTTCTTTAACGGGTGAATTGCAAAATCTTTTTTGCATTTTCCGTCTCCGGGGTATAAGAAATACAAGTAGTGCGCTGTTTGCTTTAACAAATGAGAGCTGACAGCCTTTATTATGCTTGTTGTGACTGTGAATCTCCCTTGAGACACATTGTGTCAAATGTGTGCTCCAGTGTCATTCAGTGGCGAACACGATTATTCTTATATGGCCAGGATGCTCTGATTCTCTCGGTGACCCATTCATATTTATCGGACTACAAAGGGTGCTTATGCTTTGGGAGAAGGAATGGCAGTGTTTCACATAGGAATGTCCAACTAAACTGCACCACACTGAGATGAATGAATGCGACGTAGGTTTTGGTAGGAAGGCCTTATTAGTTCACCGACTGAATTGCAAAATATTTTCCCCCGTTTCAAGTTCCCTCTAATCTAGAAGTCAATGACTCTATTGTGTGCATTCGTGAGTAAACTTAGAGGGCCTTTTTATGCTGGTTTTGAATAGGCATCCACCTTGGTGAACGCTGCGTCAAACCTGTGCTAAACTCATTTAGAGGCAATCAGTAGCATTGTAAAGGGAGGCAGGGTGCAGTATTGAAATACGCATAGTCTTCCTTTCACTCGCAGCCTTCCACAGATATGTAAAGAAAACGAGTTTTTCTGCGGGTGAATTCTTAAAATGGTGTTTCTTTATACGTTTCCATCTAATGCGGAATACAGGTACGCTGTGGGGTCATTTGCCAATAAGCACTGATAGCCTTTCTTATGACTGTTGTTACTAGGCCTCATTTTTGGGACGTGTTTGTCAAATGAGTGCTGCCTTTTGTAGGACAATCAGTATTATTCTGGCTTTGTGTTACCCTTTTATGTATAATTTACTTCCTGGCCGCCTATTTTTAGGAGTGCCGTATGACATGGTTTCACCTATAGAAATGTGAAACTACAGTGTGCCACACCGAGTGAAGTGAGCGACACACTGTTCATTATAGGAAGCCATTACTTGTTCACCGGATGAATTGCGAAAGGATTTCCATGTTGACCTTTCTGTCTTACACTCTGCAAATTTCATTGACGAATAAGAGCTGACAGGCTTGGTTTTCTTGTGGGGAATGTGTATCATGCTTGGACACACTGTGTCAAATGTGTTTCGTTGTTATTTACCGGCAAGTAATAGAATTCTTGCATGGCGCATGGTGTATTCCATGATTTTCAAGGTGTCCCTATTATTTCTGGAAAACAATAGAGGTTGAGTCTGCTTAGCATCCTGACGTGTCAGTGTTTCACGTCTAGGGAGGAGGAACTAAATTGTACCACACTGAGTAAAATGCGAGCTCCACAGTTACATATAGGACAGCATTATTTGTTCACCGGATGAATGCTAATAGACTTGTTCCATTTCACATTACCGACTAACAGGGAAAACAATGAGCCTGCAGTTTGCTTTTCTGATGAATCACCACTGATCGCCGCTGTGATGCTTGTTGAGAATGTGCCTCACACTTGGGACACGCTATGTCAAATGTGTGCTGAGCTATGATGTGTTGGCGATCAGTATTCATCTCACTTGGGGCATGTTGCCATACATGATTCTCACAGATTCCCTTTAATTGTCATTAGAGCGCACTGCCGACTTTGGCTTACAAGAGCGCTATGTCAGGGTTTCACTTCTAGGAATGAGTATCTAAACTGTGTCAAGTGTGGGCTGCCCTATTATTTATAGGCAATGTTATTCCATTGTGGCAATTGTGGAATACTTCACAGTTTCCCATCCAAGATTATTATACAGTAAAGAATGCATTGCTTAGGAGATCTTGATGTCAATCACTCACATATAGGAATGTGCCACTACACTGCACCACAGTGAGTCAAATGAGTGCTCCAAGGTTATTTGTGGTACAGTATTAGTTTTTTGCCGGGGGAAGTCTAAAATGTTTTTCCTTTTTCTTTTCCTTCTAACACAGAACAGAATTCCTCTGCATACTTTATTTATGTCCAGGGCTGACAGTCTGTGTTAAGCTTGTTGAGTACATGCATATTCCTTGATATACGTTATGTCAAATGTGTGCTGCAACTTCTTTACTGACAGTTAGTATCATTCTATCATGCCAATGCTGGAATATCTGATTCTCAGTGTCCCTTTCATACGTATTACAGTCTACAAGGTGCATATACTCAGGAGAGCCGTGGATTGTTTCACTTACGGGAAAGGTCAATTAAAATGTGCCACAATAAGTGGAATGAGTGCTCCAAACTGATTGGTAGCAAAGCATTATTTGTTCTCCGGGGAAGACTGGATTCTTTTTCTTTATACGTTGGCGGGTTACACAAAATACCCATGCTCTTCGCTTTTCAAAAGAGCTCACAGCCTTGGTCATGCTTGTTTCGTTTGTGCGTGTCCTTGAAGACACGCTGTGTCAAATGTGTGTACTACTCTTGATTGGCAATGACTAATATTCTTCTGTGGTGCCTGCAGTAATACCTCATTCTCACGGGTTCGCTTTTATTGAAATCATACTCTACAGGGTGCATTCTCTTTTAGGAGGAGCGCAAATAGCCATCTTTCACATTGAGGAATGTGCATCTGTATTATACCACAGTGAGTGAAATGAGTGCTCCACAGTCATTTGTGGGAAAGCATTATTTCTTCAACGCGTGAATTCCCAAATGATTTTGCATGTTACATCTCCGGGTTCTAAGAACTACGATGACTGCAGTTTGCATTCGGGACAAAGAGCTGACAGCCTTTGTTATGCTGGTTGTGACTGTGAATCTTCTTTGAATCCCATTATGTGGAATGTGTGCTCCAGTGTCACTTAGTGGCGATGTATATGATTCTTAGGTGGCAATGATGCAACAACTGATTCTCTCACTCACCCATTCGTATTCATCAGTATGCAAAGGGTGCTGATGCTTTGGAAAAACGAGTGGCAATGTTTCACTTATAGGAATGTCCAGCTACACTGCACCACACAGATGTAAATGAGTGAGACGTAGCTTTTTGTAGGAAACCCTTATTTAATCTCCAAGTGAATTCTAAAATACTTTCCCTTTGCCAATTTCCCTCTAATCTCGAATATAATTACTCTGCTGTGTGCATTCGTGAATAAACTTTGATGTCTTTTGAATGCCGGTTTGGAATGTGCATCTGCCTTGGTTAACGCTGGGTCAAACCTATGCTCCACTCATGCATTGGCAATCAGTAGTATTCAAAAGAGAGGCAGGCTGCAATATGTGGTTCACATAGACTTCGTTTTATTTTTATTATATTAACCTGTCAGTATTACACGGCTATCGCTAAGAAAACATTATTCCTTCATCGGGTGAGTTCTAAAATGGGTTTTCTTTATACATTCCTTTCTAATAACGAAGACAAGTTCTGTGCGGTGTCATTTGCCAACAAGTCCTCATAGCCTTGCTTGTTGTGCGTCGGCATCTTCCTCGGGACACACTTTTCCAATGTGTGCTGCAATATGTTGGACAATGAGTACCATTCTGGCTTGGTGTATGCCGTGATAACTAATTCGAACTGTTTCCCTTTGAAGTATATCATGCCGTACAGAGTGCTTATAGTTCGGAGAGCCGTGTGTCAAGATTTCACCTATAGGTATGTGAAACTAACATGTGACACCCTGAGGGAAGAGCCATTCATTGTTCATTGTAGGACACCATGAGTTGTTCACCGGACGAATTCCGAAAGGAATTCCATGGTGACATTTCCATCTAATCCAAAATTCAATGACGAATACGAGCTGACAGGCTCTGTTGGCTTGTTGGGAATGTGTTTCGCGTTTGGACACGCTGTGGCAAATGTATTCGGCATTGTTATTTATTGGCAAGTAGTAGTAGTCTTGCATGGTGCATGGTATATTACATGATTCTCAAGGTATCCCTATTATTTCGACGCCAGAAAGGTTGGCTTTGCTTCGCAGAGAGATGTCAGTATTTCACGTATAGGAAAGAGGAAGTAAATGGTGCCACACGGAGGAAAATGAGGACTCCACACTTACCGGTAGGAGAACATTATGTGTTCACCGGATGAATGCTAGCAGACTTGTCCCATTTTCCATTACCGGCTCATTGGAAAATCAGTTAGCCTGCAGGTTGCGTTAACGAGTAAGCACTGATCACAACGGCGACACTTGTTGTGAATGGGCCTCACACTTGGGACACGCTATATCAAAAGTGTCCTGGGCCGTTACTCTCCGGCCATCAGTATCAGTCTCACATGATTCTCACAGATTCCCTTCTCTTTTCTTTATAGTCTTCTGACGACTTTGGCTTAAGCGTGATATGTCAGTGTTTCACTTCTCGGAATGTGCAATGAAACTGTGTCAAATATGTGCTGCAATGTTGTTTACTGGCAATCAGTGTTATTCTACGATGGCAATGCTGGGATACTTCTCAGCTTCACAACCACATTGATTGGAAAATACAGGATGCCTTTGCTTAGCAGAGCTTTCTGTCAATCAATCGCATTTAGGATTGTGCAACTACATTGGACCACAGTGAGTGAAATGAGTGCTCCATGTTTTGTTGTGGTAAAGCATTATTATTCCCGGGTGAGGTCTAAAATGTTTTTCCTTTGGACTTTTCCATCCAACACAGAATAGGGTTGCTCTGAATATTGCATTAGGCCTAGCGCTGGAGGTTTTTTTCCGCTTGTTGTGTATATGCCTATTCCCTGCTACAAGCTGTGTCACATGTGTGCTGACAAGGTATTTACTGGCAGTTTGTATGATTCTATCATGGCAATGCTGGAATCCCTGTCTCGCTGTGTCGCTTTCTTACATGTTATACTACGCGGGGTGTAAACCCCCAGGAGAGCACTGTCATAGATTCACTTACAGGAATGGGGAACTAAATTTGGCCACACTGAGTGGATTGAGTGCTCCAAAGTTATGGGTAGGAAAGCGTTTGTTCTCCGGGGAAGTCTAACTTTTATTTCTTTATCCATTTGCGTCTTATACAAAACACAGACGCTCTTTGTTTTTCAAAGCAGCTCATAGCCTTTGTCATGCTTGCTTTGTATGTGCGTCTCCCTTGGCACACGCTGCGTCTAATGAGTACTGCACTCTTGATTGGCAATGCCTACTCTTCTTCTGTGGTGCATGTAGTAATACCTCATTCGTACATTTTCTCTTGTAAAATTATACTCTACAGGTTGCGTTTAAGAGCAAGCGCTATATCAATCTGTCACATGTAGGAATGTGCGTCTACATGATACCACAGTGAGTGAAATGAATGCTCCGCAGTCATTATTGGGAAAGCCTTATTTCTTTAACGGGTGAATTGCAAAATCTTTTTTGCATTTTCCGTCTCCGGGGTATAAGAAATACAAGTAGTGCGCTGTTTGCTTTAACAAATGAGAGCTGACAGCCTTTATTATGCTTGTTGTGACTGTGAATCTCCCTTGAGACACATTGTGTCAAATGTGTGCTCCAGTGTCATTCAGTGGCGAACACGATTATTCTTATATGGCCAGGATGCTCTGATTCTCTCGGTGACCCATTCATATTTATCGGACTACAAAGGGTGCTTATGCTTTGGGAGAAGGAATGGCAGTGTTTCACATAGGAATGTCCAACTAAACTGCACCACACTGAGATGAATGAATGCGACGTAGGTTTTGGTAGGAAGGCCTTATTAGTTCACCGACTGAATTGCAAAATATTTTCCCCCGTTTCAAGTTCCCTCTAATCTAGAAGTCAATGACTCTATTGTGTGCATTCGTGAGTAAACTTAGAGGGCCTTTTTATGCTGGTTTTGAATAGGCATCCACCTTGGTGAACGCTGCGTCAAACCTGTGCTAAACTCATTTAGAGGCAATCAGTAGCATTGTAAAGGGAGGCAGGGTGCAGTATTGAAATACGCATAGTCTTCCTTTCACTCGCAGCCTTCCACAGATATGTAAAGAAAACGAGTTTTTCTGCGGGTGAATTCTTAAAATGGTGTTTCTTTATACGTTTCCATCTAATGCGGAATACAGGTACGCTGTGGGGTCATTTGCCAATAAGCACTGATAGCCTTTCTTATGACTGTTGTTACTAGGCCTCTTTTTGGGACGTGTTTGTCAAATGAGTGCTGCCTTTTGTAGGACAATCAGTATTATTCTGGCTTTGTGTTACCCTTTTATGTATAATTTACTTCCTGGCCGCCTATTTTTAGGAGTGCCGTATGACATGGTTTCACCTATAGAAATGTGAAACTACAGTGTGCCACACCGAGTGAAGTGAGCGACACACTGTTCATTATAGGAAGCCATTACTTGTTCACCGGATGAATTGCGAAAGGATTTCCATGTTGACCTTTCTGTCTTACACTCTGCAAATTTCATTGACGAATAAGAGCTGACAGGCTTGGTTTTCTTGTGGGGAATGTGTATCATGCTTGGACACACTGTGTCAAATGTGTTTCGTTGTTATTTACCGGCAAGTAATAGAATTCTTGCATGGCGCATCGTGTATTCCATGATTTTCAAGGTGTCCCTATTATTTCTGGAAAACAATAGAGGTTGAGTCTGCTTAGCATCCTGACGTGTCAGTGTTTCACGTCTAGGGAGGAGGAACTAAATTGTACCACACTGAGTAAAATGCGAGCTCCACAGTTACATATAGGAGAGCATTATTTGTTCACCGGATGAATGCTAATAGACTTGTTCCATTTCACATTACCGACTAACAGGGAAAACAATGAGCCTGCAGTTTGCTTTTCTGATGAATCACCACTGATCGCCGCTGTGATGCTTGTTGAGAATGTGCCTCACACTTGGGACACGCTATGTCAAATGTGTGCTGAGCTATGATGTGTTGGCGATCAGTATTCATCTCACTTGGGGCATGTTGCCATACATGATTCTCACAGATTCCCTTTAATTGTCATTAGAGCGCACTGCCGACTTTGGCTTACAAGAGCGCTATGTCAGGGTTTCACTTCTAGGAATGAGTATCTAAACTGTGTCAAGTGTGGGCTGCCCTATTATTTATAGGCAATGTTATTCCATTGTGGCAATTGTGGAATACTTCACAGTTTCCCATCCAAGATTATTATACAGTAAAGAATGCATTGCTTAGGAGATCTTGATGTCAATCACTCACATATAGGAATGTGCCACTACACTGCACCACAGTGAGTCAAATGAGTGCTCCAAGGTTATTTGTGGTACAGTATTAGTTTTTTGCCGGGGGAAGTCTAAAATGTTTTTCCTTTTTCTTTTCCTTCTAACACAGAACAGAATTCCTCTGCATACTTTATTTATGTCCAGGGCTGACAGTCTGTGTTAAGCTTGTTGAGTACATGCATATTCCTTGATATACGTTATGTCAAATGTGTGCTGCAACTTCTTTACTGACAGTTAGTATCATTCTATCATGCCAATGCTGGAATATCTGATTCTCAGTGTCCCTTTCATACGTATTACAGTCTACAAGGTGCATATACTCAGGAGAGCCGTGGATTGTTTCACTTACGGGAAAGGTCAATTAAAATGTGCCACAATAAGTGGAATGAGTGCTCCAAACTGATTGGTAGCAAAGCATTATTTGTTCTCCGGGGAAGACTGGATTCTTTTTCTTTATACGTTGGCGGGTTACACAAAATACCCATGCTCTTCGCTTTTCAAAAGAGCTCACAGCCTTGGTCATGCTTGTTTCGTTTGTGCGTGTCCTTGAAGACACGCTGTGTCAAATGTGTGTACTACTCTTGATTGGCAATGACTAATATTCTTCTGTGGTGCCTGCAGTAATACCTCATTCTCACGGGTTCGCTTTTATTGAAATCATACTCTACAGGGTGCATTCTCTTTTAGGAGGAGCGCAAATAGCCATCTTTCACATTGAGGAATGTGCATCTGTATTATACCACAGTGAGTGAAATGAGTGCTCCACAGTCATTTGTGGGAAAGCATTATTTCTTCAACGCGTGAATTCCCAAATGATTTTGCATGTTACATCTCCGGGTTCTAAGAACTACGATGACTGCAGTTTGCATTCGGGACAAAGAGCTGACAGCCTTTGTTATGCTGGTTGTGACTGTGAATCTTCTTTGAATCCCATTATGTGGAATGTGTGCTCCAGTGTCACTTAGTGGCGATGTATATGATTCTTAGGTGGCAATGATGCAACAACTGATTCTCTCACTCACCCATTCGTATTCATCAGTATGCAAAGGGTGCTGATGCTTTGGAAAAACGAGTGGCAATGTTTCACTTATAGGAATGTCCAGCTACACTGCACCACACAGATGTAAATGAGTGAGACGTAGCTTTTTGTAGGAAACCCTTATTTAATCTCCAAGTGAATTCTAAAATACTTTCCCTTTGCCAATTTCCCTCTAATCTCGAATATAATTACTCTGCTGTGTGCATTCGTGAATAAACTTTGATGTCTTTTGAATGCCGGTTTGGAATGTGCATCTGCCTTGGTTAACGCTGGGTCAAACCTATGCTCCACTCATGCATTGGCAATCAGTAGTATTCAAAAGAGAGGCAGGCTGCAATATGTGGTTCACATAGACTTCGTTTTATTTTTATTATATTAACCTGTCAGTATTACACGGCTATCGCTAAGAAAACATTATTCCTTCATCGGGTGAGTTCTAAAATGGGTTTTCTTTATACATTCCTTTCTAATAACGAAGACAAGTTCTGTGCGGTGTCATTTGCCAACAAGTCCTCATAGCCTTGCTTGTTGTGCGTCGGCATCTTCCTCGGGACACACTTTTCCAATGTGTGCTGCAATATGTTGGACAATGAGTACCATTCTGGCTTGGTGTATGCCGTGATAACTAATTCGAACTGTTTCCCTTTGAAGTATATCATGCCGTACAGAGTGCTTATAGTTCGGAGAGCCGTGTGTCAAGATTTCACCTATAGGTATGTGAAACTAACATGTGACACCCTGAGGGAAGAGCCATTCATTGTTCATTGTAGGACACCATGAGTTGTTCACCGGACGAATTCCGAAAGGAATTCCATGGTGACATTTCCATCTAATCCAAAATTCAATGACGAATACGAGCTGACAGGCTCTGTTGGCTTGTTGGGAATGTGTTTCGCGTTTGGACACGCTGTGGCAAATGTATTCGGCATTGTTATTTATTGGCAAGTAGTAGTAGTCTTGCATGGTGCATGGTATATTACATGATTCTCAAGGTATCCCTATTATTTCGACGCCAGAAAGGTTGGCTTTGCTTCGCAGAGAGATGTCAGTATTTCACGTATAGGAAAGAGGAAGTAAATGGTGCCACACGGAGGAAAATGAGGACTCCACACTTACCGGTAGGAGAACATTATGTGTTCACCGGATGAATGCTAGCAGACTTGTCCCATTTTCCATTACCGGCTCATTGGAAAATCAGTTAGCCTGCAGGTTGCGTTAACGAGTAAGCACTGATCACAACGGCGACACTTGTTGTGAATGGGCCTCACACTTGGGACACGCTATATCAAAAGTGTCCTGGGCCGTTACTCTCCGGCCATCAGTATCAGTCTCACATGATTCTCACAGATTCCCTTCTCTTTTCTTTATAGTCTTCTGACGACTTTGGCTTAAGCGTGATATGTCAGTGTTTCACTTCTCGGAATGTGCAATGAAACTGTGTCAAATATGTGCTGCAATGTTGTTTACTGGCAATCAGTGTTATTCTACGATGGCAATGCTGGGATACTTCTCAGCTTCACAACCACATTGATTGGAAAATACAGGATGCCTTTGCTTAGCAGAGCTTTCTGTCAATCAATCGCATTTAGGATTGTGCAACTACATTGGACCACAGTGAGTGAAATGAGTGCTCCATGTTTTGTTGTGGTAAAGCATTATTATTCCCGGGTGAGGTCTAAAATGTTTTTCCTTTGGACTTTTCCATCCAACACAGAATAGGGTTGCTCTGAATATTGCATTAGGCCTAGCGCTGGAGGTTTTTTTCCGCTTGTTGTGTATATGCCTATTCCCTGCTACAAGCTGTGTCACATGTGTGCTGACAAGGTATTTACTGGCAGTTTGTATGATTCTATCATGGCAATGCTGGAATCCCTGTCTCGCTGTGTCGCTTTCTTACATGTTATACTACGCGGGGTGTAAACCCCCAGGAGAGCACTGTCATAGATTCACTTACAGGAATGGGGAACTAAATTTGGCCACACTGAGTGGATTGAGTGCTCCAAAGTTATGGGTAGGAAAGCGTTTGTTCTCCGGGGAAGTCTAACTTTTATTTCTTTATCCATTTGCGTCTTATACAAAACACAGACGCTCTTTGTTTTTCAAAGCAGCTCATAGCCTTTGTCATGCTTGCTTTGTATGTGCGTCTCCCTTGGCACACGCTGCGTCTAATGAGTACTGCACTCTTGATTGGCAATGCCTACTCTTCTTCTGTGGTGCATGTAGTAATACCTCATTCGTACATTTTCTCTTGTAAAATTATACTCTACAGGTTGCGTTTAAGAGCAAGCGCTATATCAATCTGTCACATGTAGGAATGTGCGTCTACATGATACCACAGTGAGTGAAATGAATGCTCCGCAGTCATTATTGGGAAAGCCTTATTTCTTTAACGGGTGAATTGCAAAATCTTTTTTGCATTTTCCGTCTCCGGGGTATAAGAAATACAAGTAGTGCGCTGTTTGCTTTAACAAATGAGAGCTGACAGCCTTTATTATGCTTGTTGTGACTGTGAATCTCCCTTGAGACACATTGTGTCAAATGTGTGCTCCAGTGTCATTCAGTGGCGAACACGATTATTCTTATATGGCCAGGATGCTCTGATTCTCTCGGTGACCCATTCATATTTATCGGACTACAAAGGGTGCTTATGCTTTGGGAGAAGGAATGGCAGTGTTTCACATAGGAATGTCCAACTAAACTGCACCACACTGAGATGAATGAATGCGACGTAGGTTTTGGTAGGAAGGCCTTATTAGTTCACCGACTGAATTGCAAAATATTTTCCCCCGTTTCAAGTTCCCTCTAATCTAGAAGTCAATGACTCTATTGTGTGCATTCGTGAGTAAACTTAGAGGGCCTTTTTTATGCTGGTTTTGAATAGGCATCCACCTTGGTGAACGCTGCGTCAAACCTGTGCTAAACTCATTTAGAGGCAATCAGTAGCATTGTAAAGGGAGGCAGGGTGCAGTATTGAAATACGCATAGTCTTCCTTTCACTCGCAGCCTTCCACAGATATGTAAAGAAAACGAGTTTTTCTGCGGGTGAATTCTTAAAATGGTGTTTCTTTATACGTTTCCATCTAATGCGGAATACAGGTACGCTGTGGGGTCATTTGCCAATAAGCACTGATAGCCTTTCTTATGACTGTTGTTACTAGGCCTCTTTTTGGGACGTGTTTGTCAAATGAGTGCTGCCTTTTGTAGGACAATCAGTATTATTCTGGCTTTGTGTTACCCTTTTATGTATAATTTACTTCCTGGCCGCCTATTTTTAGGAGTGCCGTATGACATGGTTTCACCTATAGAAATGTGAAACTACAGTGTGCCACACCGAGTGAAGTGAGCGACACACTGTTCATTATAGGAAGCCATTACTTGTTCACCGGATGAATTGCGAAAGGATTTCCATGTTGACCTTTCTGTCTTACACTCTGCAAATTTCATTGACGAATAAGAGCTGACAGGCTTGGTTTTCTTGTGGGGAATGTGTATCATGCTTGGACACACTGTGTCAAATGTGTTTCGTTGTTATTTACCGGCAAGTAATAGAATTCTTGCATGGCGCATGTGTATTCCATGATTTTCAAGGTGTCCCTATTATTTCTGGAAAACAATAGAGGTTGAGTCTGCTTAGCATCCTGACGTGTCAGTGTTTCACGTCTAGGGAGGAGGAACTAAATTGTACCACACTGAGTAAAATGCGAGCTCCACAGTTACATATAGGAGAGCATTATTTGTTCACCGGATGAATGCTAATAGACTTGTTCCATTTCACATTACCGACTAACAGGGAAAACAATGAGCCTGCAGTTTGCTTTTCTGATGAATCACCACTGATCGCCGCTGTGATGCTTGTTGAGAATGTGCCTCACACTTGGGACACGCTATGTCAAATGTGTGCTGAGCTATGATGTGTTGGCGATCAGTATTCATCTCACTTGGGGCATGTTGCCATACATGATTCTCACAGATTCCCTTTAATTGTCATTAGAGCGCACTGCCGACTTTGGCTTACAAGAGCGCTATGTCAGGGTTTCACTTCTAGGAATGAGTATCTAAACTGTGTCAAGTGTGGGCTGCCCTATTATTTATAGGCAATGTTATTCCATTGTGGCAATTGTGGAATACTTCACAGTTTCCCATCCAAGATTATTATACAGTAAAGAATGCATTGCTTAGGAGATCTTGATGTCAATCACTCACATATAGGAATGTGCCACTACACTGCACCACAGTGAGTCAAATGAGTGCTCCAAGGTTATTTGTGGTACAGTATTAGTTTTTTGCCGGGGGAAGTCTAAAATGTTTTTCCTTTTTCTTTTCCTTCTAACACAGAACAGAATTCCTCTGCATACTTTATTTATGTCCAGGGCTGACAGTCTGTGTTAAGCTTGTTGAGTACATGCATATTCCTTGATATACGTTATGTCAAATGTGTGCTGCAACTTCTTTACTGACAGTTAGTATCATTCTATCATGCCAATGCTGGAATATCTGATTCTCAGTGTCCCTTTCATACGTATTACAGTCTACAAGGTGCATATACTCAGGAGAGCCGTGGATTGTTTCACTTACGGGAAAGGTCAATTAAAATGTGCCACAATAAGTGGAATGAGTGCTCCAAACTGATTGGTAGCAAAGCATTATTTGTTCTCCGGGGAAGACTGGATTCTTTTTCTTTATACGTTGGCGGGTTACACAAAATACCCATGCTCTTCGCTTTTCAAAAGAGCTCACAGCCTTGGTCATGCTTGTTTCGTTTGTGCGTGTCCTTGAAGACACGCTGTGTCAAATGTGTGTACTACTCTTGATTGGCAATGACTAATATTCTTCTGTGGTGCCTGCAGTAATACCTCATTCTCACGGGTTCGCTTTTATTGAAATCATACTCTACAGGGTGCATTCTCTTTTAGGAGGAGCGCAAATAGCCATCTTTCACATTGAGGAATGTGCATCTGTATTATACCACAGTGAGTGAAATGAGTGCTCCACAGTCATTTGTGGGAAAGCATTATTTCTTCAACGCGTGAATTCCCAAATGATTTTGCATGTTACATCTCCGGGTTCTAAGAACTACGATGACTGCAGTTTGCATTCGGGACAAAGAGCTGACAGCCTTTGTTATGCTGGTTGTGACTGTGAATCTTCTTTGAATCCCATTATGTGGAATGTGTGCTCCAGTGTCACTTAGTGGCGATGTATATGATTCTTAGGTGGCAATGATGCAACAACTGATTCTCTCACTCACCCATTCGTATTCATCAGTATGCAAAGGGTGCTGATGCTTTGGAAAAACGAGTGGCAATGTTTCACTTATAGGAATGTCCAGCTACACTGCACCACACAGATGTAAATGAGTGAGACGTAGCTTTTTGTAGGAAACCCTTATTTAATCTCCAAGTGAATTCTAAAATACTTTCCCTTTGCCAATTTCCCTCTAATCTCGAATATAATTACTCTGCTGTGTGCATTCGTGAATAAACTTTGATGTCTTTTGAATGCCGGTTTGGAATGTGCATCTGCCTTGGTTAACGCTGGGTCAAACCTATGCTCCACTCATGCATTGGCAATCAGTAGTATTCAAAAGAGAGGCAGGCTGCAATATGTGGTTCACATAGACTTCGTTTTATTTTTATTATATTAACCTGTCAGTATTACACGGCTATCGCTAAGAAAACATTATTCCTTCATCGGGTGAGTTCTAAAATGGGTTTTCTTTATACATTCCTTTCTAATAACGAAGACAAGTTCTGTGCGGTGTCATTTGCCAACAAGTCCTCATAGCCTTGCTTGTTGTGCGTCGGCATCTTCCTCGGGACACACTTTTCCAATGTGTGCTGCAATATGTTGGACAATGAGTACCATTCTGGCTTGGTGTATGCCGTGATAACTAATTCGAACTGTTTCCCTTTGAAGTATATCATGCCGTACAGAGTGCTTATAGTTCGGAGAGCCGTGTGTCAAGATTTCACCTATAGGTATGTGAAACTAACATGTGACACCCTGAGGGAAGAGCCATTCATTGTTCATTGTAGGACACCATGAGTTGTTCACCGGACGAATTCCGAAAGGAATTCCATGGTGACATTTCCATCTAATCCAAAATTCAATGACGAATACGAGCTGACAGGCTCTGTTGGCTTGTTGGGAATGTGTTTCGCGTTTGGACACGCTGTGGCAAATGTATTCGGCATTGTTATTTATTGGCAAGTAGTAGTAGTCTTGCATGGTGCATGGTATATTACATGATTCTCAAGGTATCCCTATTATTTCGACGCCAGAAAGGTTGGCTTTGCTTCGCAGAGAGATGTCAGTATTTCACGTATAGGAAAGAGGAAGTAAATGGTGCCACACGGAGGAAAATGAGGACTCCACACTTACCGGTAGGAGAACATTATGTGTTCACCGGATGAATGCTAGCAGACTTGTCCCATTTTCCATTACCGGCTCATTGGAAAATCAGTTAGCCTGCAGGTTGCGTTAACGAGTAAGCACTGATCACAACGGCGACACTTGTTGTGAATGGGCCTCACACTTGGGACACGCTATATCAAAAGTGTCCTGGGCCGTTACTCTCCGGCCATCAGTATCAGTCTCACATGATTCTCACAGATTCCCTTCTCTTTTCTTTATAGTCTTCTGACGACTTTGGCTTAAGCGTGATATGTCAGTGTTTCACTTCTCGGAATGTGCAATGAAACTGTGTCAAATATGTGCTGCAATGTTGTTTACTGGCAATCAGTGTTATTCTACGATGGCAATGCTGGGATACTTCTCAGCTTCACAACCACATTGATTGGAAAATACAGGATGCCTTTGCTTAGCAGAGCTTTCTGTCAATCAATCGCATTTAGGATTGTGCAACTACATTGGACCACAGTGAGTGAAATGAGTGCTCCATGTTTTGTTGTGGTAAAGCATTATTATTCCCGGGTGAGGTCTAAAATGTTTTTCCTTTGGACTTTTCCATCCAACACAGAATAGGGTTGCTCTGAATATTGCATTAGGCCTAGCGCTGGAGGTTTTTTTCCGCTTGTTGTGTATATGCCTATTCCCTGCTACAAGCTGTGTCACATGTGTGCTGACAAGGTATTTACTGGCAGTTTGTATGATTCTATCATGGCAATGCTGGAATCCCTGTCTCGCTGTGTCGCTTTCTTACATGTTATACTACGCGGGGTGTAAACCCCCAGGAGAGCACTGTCATAGATTCACTTACAGGAATGGGGAACTAAATTTGGCCACACTGAGTGGATTGAGTGCTCCAAAGTTATGGGTAGGAAAGCGTTTGTTCTCCGGGGAAGTCTAACTTTTATTTCTTTATCCATTTGCGTCTTATACAAAACACAGACGCTCTTTGTTTTTCAAAGCAGCTCATAGCCTTTGTCATGCTTGCTTTGTATGTGCGTCTCCCTTGGCACACGCTGCGTCTAATGAGTACTGCACTCTTGATTGGCAATGCCTACTCTTCTTCTGTGGTGCATGTAGTAATACCTCATTCGTACATTTTCTCTTGTAAAATTATACTCTACAGGTTGCGTTTAAGAGCAAGCGCTATATCAATCTGTCACATGTAGGAATGTGCGTCTACATGATACCACAGTGAGTGAAATGAATGCTCCGCAGTCATTATTGGGAAAGCCTTATTTCTTTAACGGGTGAATTGCAAAATCTTTTTTGCATTTTCCGTCTCCGGGGTATAAGAAATACAAGTAGTGCGCTGTTTGCTTTAACAAATGAGAGCTGACAGCCTTTATTATGCTTGTTGTGACTGTGAATCTCCCTTGAGACACATTGTGTCAAATGTGTGCTCCAGTGTCATTCAGTGGCGAACACGATTATTCTTATATGGCCAGGATGCTCTGATTCTCTCGGTGACCCATTCATATTTATCGGACTACAAAGGGTGCTTATGCTTTGGGAAAGGAATGGCAGTGTTTCACATAGGAATGTCCAACTAAACTGCACCACACTGAGATGAATGAATGCGACGTAGGTTTTGGTAGGAAGGCCTTATTAGTTCACCGACTGAATTGCAAAATATTTTCCCCCGTTTCAAGTTCCCTCTAATCTAGAAGTCAATGACTCTATTGTGTGCATTCGTGAGTAAACTTAGAGGGCCTTTTTTATGCTGGTTTTGAATAGGCATCCACCTTGGTGAACGCTGCGTCAAACCTGTGCTAAACTCATTTAGAGGCAATCAGTAGCATTGTAAAGGGAGGCAGGGTGCAGTATTGAAATACGCATAGTCTTCCTTTCACTCGCAGCCTTCCACAGATATGTAAAGAAAACGAGTTTTTCTGCGGGTGAATTCTTAAAATGGTGTTTCTTTATACGTTTCCATCTAATGCGGAATACAGGTACGCTGTGGGGTCATTTGCCAATAAGCACTGATAGCCTTTCTTATGACTGTTGTTACTAGGCCTCTTTTTGGGACGTGTTTGTCAAATGAGTGCTGCCTTTTGTAGGACAATCAGTATTATTCTGGCTTTGTGTTACCCTTTTATGTATAATTTACTTCCTGGCCGCCTATTTTTAGGAGTGCCGTATGACATGGTTTCACCTATAGAAATGTGAAACTACAGTGTGCCACACCGAGTGAAGTGAGCGACACACTGTTCATTATAGGAAGCCATTACTTGTTCACCGGATGAATTGCGAAAGGATTTCCATGTTGACCTTTCTGTCTTACACTCTGCAAATTTCATTGACGAATAAGAGCTGACAGGCTTGGTTTTCTTGTGGGGAATGTGTATCATGCTTGGACACACTGTGTCAAATGTGTTTCGTTGTTATTTACCGGCAAGTAATAGAATTCTTGCATGGCGCATCGTGTATTCCATGATTTTCAAGGTGTCCCTATTATTTCTGGAAAACAATAGAGGTTGAGTCTGCTTAGCATCCTGACGTGTCAGTGTTTCACGTCTAGGGAGGAGGAACTAAATTGTACCACACTGAGTAAAATGCGAGCTCCACAGTTACATATAGGAGAGCATTATTTGTTCACCGGATGAATGCTAATAGACTTGTTCCATTTCACATTACCGACTAACAGGGAAAACAATGAGCCTGCAGTTTGCTTTTCTGATGAATCACCACTGATCGCCGCTGTGATGCTTGTTGAGAATGTGCCTCACACTTGGGACACGCTATGTCAAATGTGTGCTGAGCTATGATGTGTTGGCGATCAGTATTCATCTCACTTGGGGCATGTTGCCATACATGATTCTCACAGATTCCCTTTAATTGTCATTAGAGCGCACTGCCGACTTTGGCTTACAAGAGCGCTATGTCAGGGTTTCACTTCTAGGAATGAGTATCTAAACTGTGTCAAGTGTGGGCTGCCCTATTATTTATAGGCAATGTTATTCCATTGTGGCAATTGTGGAATACTTCACAGTTTCCCATCCAAGATTATTATACAGTAAAGAATGCATTGCTTAGGAGATCTTGATGTCAATCACTCACATATAGGAATGTGCCACTACACTGCACCACAGTGAGTCAAATGAGTGCTCCAAGGTTATTTGTGGTACAGTATTAGTTTTTTGCCGGGGGAAGTCTAAAATGTTTTTCCTTTTTCTTTTCCTTCTAACACAGAACAGAATTCCTCTGCATACTTTATTTATGTCCAGGGCTGACAGTCTGTGTTAAGCTTGTTGAGTACATGCATATTCCTTGATATACGTTATGTCAAATGTGTGCTGCAACTTCTTTACTGACAGTTAGTATCATTCTATCATGCCAATGCTGGAATATCTGATTCTCAGTGTCCCTTTCATACGTATTACAGTCTACAAGGTGCATATACTCAGGAGAGCCGTGGATTGTTTCACTTACGGGAAAGGTCAATTAAAATGTGCCACAATAAGTGGAATGAGTGCTCCAAACTGATTGGTAGCAAAGCATTATTTGTTCTCCGGGGAAGACTGGATTCTTTTTCTTTATACGTTGGCGGGTTACACAAAATACCCATGCTCTTCGCTTTTCAAAAGAGCTCACAGCCTTGGTCATGCTTGTTTCGTTTGTGCGTGTCCTTGAAGACACGCTGTGTCAAATGTGTGTACTACTCTTGATTGGCAATGACTAATATTCTTCTGTGGTGCCTGCAGTAATACCTCATTCTCACGGGTTCGCTTTTATTGAAATCATACTCTACAGGGTGCATTCTCTTTAGGAGGAGCGCAAATAGCCATCTTTCACATTGAGGAATGTGCATCTGTATTATACCACAGTGAGTGAAATGAGTGCTCCACAGTCATTTGTGGGAAAGCATTATTTCTTCAACGCGTGAATTCCCAAATGATTTTGCATGTTACATCTCCGGGTTCTAAGAACTACGATGACTGCAGTTTGCATTCGGGACAAAGAGCTGACAGCCTTTGTTATGCTGGTTGTGACTGTGAATCTTCTTTGAATCCCATTATGTGGAATGTGTGCTCCAGTGTCACTTAGTGGCGATGTATATGATTCTTAGGTGGCAATGATGCAACAACTGATTCTCTCACTCACCCATTCGTATTCATCAGTATGCAAAGGGTGCTGATGCTTTGGAAAAACGAGTGGCAATGTTTCACTTATAGGAATGTCCAGCTACACTGCACCACACAGATGTAAATGAGTGAGACGTAGCTTTTTGTAGGAAACCCTTATTTAATCTCCAAGTGAATTCTAAAATACTTTCCCTTTGCCAATTTCCCTCTAATCTCGAATATAATTACTCTGCTGTGTGCATTCGTGAATAAACTTTGATGTCTTTTGAATGCCGGTTTGGAATGTGCATCTGCCTTGGTTAACGCTGGGTCAAACCTATGCTCCACTCATGCATTGGCAATCAGTAGTATTCAAAAGAGAGGCAGGCTGCAATATGTGGTTCACATAGACTTCGTTTTATTTTTATTATATTAACCCGTCAGTATTACACGGCTATCGCTAAGAAAACATTATTCCTTCATCGGGTGAGTTCTAAAATGGGTTTTCTTTATACATTCCTTTCTAATAACGAAGACAAGTTCTGTGCGGTGTCATTTGCCAACAAGTCCTCATAGCCTTGCTTGTTGTGCGTCGGCATCTTCCTCGGGACACACTTTTCCAATGTGTGCTGCAATATGTTGGACAATGAGTACCATTCTGGCTTGGTGTATGCCGTGATAACTAATTCGAACTGTTTCCCTTTGAAGTATATCATGCCGTACAGAGTGCTTATAGTTCGGAGAGCCGTGTGTCAAGATTTCACCTATAGGTATGTGAAACTAACATGTGACACCCTGAGGGAAGAGCCATTCATTGTTCATTGTAGGACACCATGAGTTGTTCACCGGACGAATTCCGAAAGGAATTCCATGTGAACATTTCCATCTAATCCAAAATTCAATGACGAATACGAGCTGACAGGCTCTGTTGGCTTGTTGGGAATGTGTTTCGCGTTTGGACACGCTGTGGCAAATGTATTCGGCATTGTTATTTATTGGCAAGTAGTAGTAGTCTTGCATGGTGCATGGTATATTACATGATTCTCAAGGTATCCCTATTATTTCGACGCCAGAAAGGTTGGCTTTGCTTCGCAGAGAGATGTCAGTATTTCACGTATAGGAAAGAGGAAGTAAATGGTGCCACACGGAGGAAAATGAGGACTCCCCACTTACCGGGAGGAGAACATTATGTGTTCACCCGGGTGAATGCTAGCAGACTTGTCCCATTTTCCATTACCGGCTCATTGGAAAATCAGTTAGCCTGCAGGTTGCGTTAACGAGTAAGCACTGATCACAACGGCGACACTTGTTGTGAATGGGCCTCACACTTGGGACACGCTATATCAAAAGTGTCCTGGGCCGTTACTCTCCGGCCATCAGTATCAGTCTCACATGATTCTCACAGATTCCCTTCTCTTTTCTTTATAGTCTTCTGACGACTTTGGCTTAAGCGTGATATGTCAGTGTTTCACTTCTCGGAATGTGCAATGAAACTGTGTCAAATATGTGCTGCAATGTTGTTTACTGGCAATCAGTGTTATTCTACGATGGCAATGTGGGATACTTCTCAGCTTCACAACCACATTGATTGGAAAATACAGGATGCCTTTGCTTAGCAGAGCTTTCTGTCAATCAATCGCATTTAGGATTGTGCAACTACATTGGACCACAGTGAGTGAAATGAGTGCTCCATGTTTTGTTGTGGTAAAGCATTATTATTCCCGGGTGAGGTCTAAAATGTTTTTCCTTTGGACTTTTCCATCCAACACAGAATAGGGTTGCTCTGAATATTGCATTAGGCCTAGCGCTGGAGGTTTTTTTCCGCTTGTTGTGTATATGCCTATTCCTGCTACAAGCTGTGTCACAGTGTGCTGACAAGGTATTTACTGGCAGTTTGTATGATTCTATCATGGCAATGCTGGAATCCCTGTCTCGCTGTGTCGCTTTCTTACATGTTATACTACGCGGGGTGTAAACCCCCAGGAGAGCACTGTCATAGATTCACTTACAGGAATGGGGAACTAAATTTGGCCACACTGAGTGGATTGAGTGCTCCAAAGTTATGGGTAGGAAAGCGTTTGTTCTCCGGGGAAGTCTAACTTTTATTTCTTTATCCATTTGCGTCTTATACAAAACACAGACGCTCTTTGTTTTTCAAAGCAGCTCATAGTTTGTTGCTTGCTTTGTATGTGCGTCCCCCTTGGCACACGCTGCGTCTAATGAGTACTGCACTCTTGTTTGGCAATCCCTACTCTTCTTCTGTGGTGCATGTGAAATACCTCATTCGTACATTTTCTCTTGTAAAATTATACTCTACAGGTTGCGTTTAAAAGCAAGGCTATATCAATCTGTCACATGTAGGAATGTGCGTCTACATGATACCACAGTGAGTGAAATGAAAGCTCCGCAGTCTTTATTGGGAAAGCCCTTTTTTCTTTAACGGGTGAATTGCAAAATCTTTTTTGCATTTTCCGTCTCCGGGGTATAAGAAAAACAAGTAGTGCGCTGTTTGCTTTAACAAATGAGAGCTGACAGCCTTTATTATGCTTGTTGTGACTGTGAATCTCCCTTGAGACACATTGTGTCAAATGTGTGCTCCCGTGTCATTCAGTGGCGAACACGATTATTCTTATATGGGCCCGGATGCTCTGATTCTCTCGGTGACCCATTCATTTTATCGGACTACAAAGGGTGCTTATGCTTTGGGAAAGGAAGGCAGTGTTTCACATAGGAATGTCCAACTAAACTGCACCACACTGAGATGAATGAATGCGGTAGGTTTTGGTAGGAAGGCCTTATTAGTTCACCGACTGAATTGCAAAATATTTTCCCCCCTTTCAAGTTCCCCCTAATCTAGAAGTCAATGACTCTATTGTGTGCATTCGTGAGTAAATTAGAGGGCCTTTTTTATGCTGGTTTTGAATAGGCATCCACCTTGGTGAACGCTGCGTCAAACCTGTGCTAAACTCATTTAGAGGCAATCAGTAGCATTGTAAAGGGAGGCAGGGTGCAGTATTGAAATACGCATAGTCTTCCTTTCCTCGCAGCCTTCCACGATATGTAAAAAAAACGAGTTT
>JAPVLO010001929.1:0-49109 GCA_027257055.1 Cephalopachus bancanus
TCACCTCTCTATTATGTCTTAACTATAGCTGACTTTGGAATAAGCCACTTTACAAGACATAAATGAATGAAAGAACGATAAATAATTTAGATCAGTTTTCCTTTGAAGGATTTGATGTGTTTGCCTAATGTTGAAAGTTAGCAAATATAACCCCAAGGAATGGAAGTTTCATTTTAAGCACCCGTTTGTCTCTATTAATAAATGGGAACCTCAGTGCTACTAATAGGACTGCCTGTGCACTTTCTCTGTGAGTTTCCATGTAGCATAGTGGGTAAGTGCTTTGTGTTCTGGAGCCAGACAGACCGGGTTCAAATTCTATTTAATTAGCTTAGGGACTTCGGGCTAATTAACTTTTCTAAGACTCAGTTTTCTCACTGGTTAAGGCAGGGAGGGGGAAAGCAATGATAACTGTTATCATTCAAAGTAGAGGAAGGATTAAACAAAACAAACTTAAAGAACTTGAGTTTTCAGGAAGTGTTCGCTTTTATGACTTCTCTCAGAAGAAATGCAGCTCACTGGAGTTGGTCAAGATCAGATGAGTTGGAAGGACAAAAGCTATTTGATTAATGCACTACCTTGTGGGCTGGTGTAGGGATGCAAAGGTGAATTTTTGGATTTTTTTTAACTTTGTAAAGGGATCAGGTCTTTGCTTTGATGCCTAGGCTGGATTGCAGTAGTTATTCACAGGCGAGATCCCACTATTGATCAGGACAGGAGTTTTGACTTGCTCTGGTTCACCTCTTTCTAGGCAACCTGGTGGCCCACCACTCCCTGAAAGTCACCTTATTAATGCTAAACGGTGCAGACACCCAATTGGCATAGCACACTATAGCCCAGAACTCCTGAGCTCAAGCAATCCTGCCTCAGAATCCCGAGTAACTGGGACTATAGGCAGGCACCACTATGCCTGGCAAGCTAACAGCTTTTTTTTTCTTTTTTTAAGTGGGAGCCTCACTCTGTCACCCAGGCTGGAGTGCAGTGGCACATTCACGGCCACCGAGCCTTGACCTGCTGGGATTAGGCTATCCTTCCGCCTAAGTCTTCCAAGTAGCTGGAACTACAGATGCACACCACCACGCCTGGCTAGTTTTTGTGATTTATTGTAGAGACGAGATCTCACCAAGTTGCTCAGGCTGGTCTCGAACCCCGGACTTAGGCACTCCTCTCGCCTCAGCCTCCCAAAATGCTGGGATTGCAGGCTGAGCCACTGTGCCTAACCTTTTTTTTTTCTTCATTAAGGATCAGTTTTAGCACTGCTGCTCTATGCACCCTCCAGTCCCTAACATTTATTTCCTCTCTCCTACAGGCTCTGAACTCATCTCACCTACACGCTGCTCTCTCTGGAGACCAACTTTACGTATTAAATAGGTATTACAATAAAATTCATCAGTAGAAAGTTTCCCTCCAGGCTCATCAAGCACATGGTGTGGCACCTTGGTAATTATGTGTGTTGTTTGGAGTGCAAGGCATTATAAAAATAGAAATGCCATACATTTCATAGAAGCAAGGGTGAGCAGGGAGATTATCCAAGATTATGATGGTTTCCAAATGCAAATTGAACATCTTTTTTTTGATCCCAAACTATGGCAAGAGGCTAACATGAATCTTTGATCCTGTGCCAGTGTCTAGAGAAATTATGAGGTCTCCAGGAAGGGATAATAGATCCTCATCAAGACTTTCAGCTTTCGGAAATTGTTTAATCTCCATTCTCAGTGGCTGCTGCTTTGAGGCAGCTGCGACAGAAAGGTCCCAAGTGCTACTGAAAACAGCTCATCAGTTCAGAACAAAGCTGATTATGTAAATTGTGCATTAAGATGCAGCTCCAATTTAATTTTACTCTGTAAATAAATATCCCATTAACATCCATCTGTTGAAAGTCAGGTACGACATTCTCCAAGACTAGGGACCCAATGAATGCACCATAAAAATGAACAGGGGAAGGATTAGGACACCCACATTCGCTATGTAGAACTTTATTTTTTTTCCCTTAAATGGCAAGTCAGCTATAAAATCAATTTAGAGCAAAAAAAAAAAAAAAAAAAAAAGCTATGATTGGCCGAGAAAGACACTGCGTCTATTTCTGGTCCTGCTTGTCGGAGGGCACACTAAAGCTTTCTCTGATTGCTGTCACAGAGATCAATAATAATTATAGCCCACCAATTCCCTCCAAAAATAAAAACATTTCAGCTGATGAGAAGTGAACACTAAATTAGCGCCAGCTCTTTTTGCTGCAGGGCAATTTACCCAGCCAGAAATGCCACTTCTGAGAGTTGTCTTTGCTGATCGGTTACTGCTTCCTTCTCCAAGGAAAATCCCACTCTGCCTCCTGACTGGCGACGGGATTTCAGGGAGCCAGACAGGCTTTCTCCAGATCTGCCCTCTCTGTTTCAGGCCCATAACCACTGTCCCTCGGGCTCTAGGAAAAGCTTTTGATACTTCCAGAGTAGTCTATAAATATCAGGTACTCCCAGGAGCATGATGCTTATCTGCTCAGTTTTTGGTGGGGATGAATTTTAAATCAGGACAGGTAGAACCTGTTGTGTTTCTGGATGGTGCTGCTGCTGGTGGTGATGGAGAAGAGAGGAGAAACAGGATTAGCATGGGGCTGGGTACAGACCAGGGATGACCCAGCATGGCTGTGCACTCTAACCCTTAAGGCACTATTTTTCAAACTGTGAATCACTTTTCTTGATAAAAGTGACTGTTACAGAGCCGGGTGTGGTGGTTCATGTGTGTAATCCCAGGACTTTGGGAGGTGGAGGCGAGAGGACTGCCTGAGTTCAGGGGTTTGAGACCAGCCTGGGCAACTTGGCGAGACCTCGTCTCTACAATAAATAAAAAATTAGCTGGGTGTGGTGGCACACACCTGTAGTTCCAGCTACTTGGAAGGCTGAGGCAGAAGGATCGCCTAGCCCAGTAGGTCGAGGCTACAGTGACTGTGAGCGTGCCACTGCATTCTAGCCTGGGCAATAGAGTGACATTCCGACTCAAAAAAAAAAAAAAAAAGTGATTGTTACAGCTGGCTAGGGATATTCCTGGAAGGGTATGAATGAAGGAGAGGTCCTTCCGCCAAGGCTGCAAGGCCTAATGCCACTGGCATAAGCAATGCTTTTGGGCATAGTGCAAAAAAGGAGACCCTCCCTGGGCAGAAGAACCTAAAAAATGTGCCTCTTCTTCCCAACTGAGGAAGCCCTGGGTCTAGGTCCATGGATTTAGGAGAAGAGAGACATGTTCCCTATGATCCATGCCCTTTTCCCAACATATGCCCTTTTCCCAAGTGTGAAGTCAGGGCATCTGCCTCACTTTTCCTACCGCAAGAATGGGCCTGAAGCTAGCTAGCTCTTCCTTTTTCTCTTTTCTTCCTTTCTTGAAGGGGGCATGATGCCTGGAGCTAAAGTCCCCATCTTATTTTATTTTTTATTTTTATTTTTTGAGTTGGAGTCTCACTCTTTCGCCCAGACTGGAGTGCAGTGGCACACTCCCAGCTACCGCAGCCTCAACCTGCTGGGCTCCGGCGATCCTTCTGCCTCAGCCTTCCAAGTAGCCAGAACTACAGGCGCGTGCTACCATGCCCGGCTAATTTTTGATTTATTGTAGAGACGAGGTCTCGCCAAGTTGCCCGGGCGGGTTTCAAACCCACGGGCTCAGGCCATCCTCTCACCTCGGGCTCCCAAAGTGCTAGGATTACAGGCTGAGCCACTGAATCCGGCCAGCACCCATCTTATAAGCATGAGGCACCACACCAACATGCTTGGGTGGGCAGAAAGAAAGATGATGAAGCCAGGGTCTCTTATTTTTTATTTTTTTATTTTAAAGACATGGGGTACAATTCAGGGTTAGGTATACAAATGTTCACCATGCAGGCAACCTTGCTGATGAGGTGTACTCCTCCCTCCCCTGCAGTTTCCCTCAACTGCCAATCCCACCCCCGCCCCACCAGTTTCCCACTATTGCCAATCCCTTTCTTATAGTATTATGATAATTGTTTAAGGTCCACTTTTGAGTGAGAGAACATATGGTACTCTGTTCTTTGTTTCTATGACAGATCACTGCGTATGATAGACTCTAAATCCACCCAAGTTGCTGCAAAGTCCTTAAGTTTGTCCTTCTTTATGGCTGCATAATATTCGATTGTGCATATTTACCATATTTTTTATCCAGTTCAGCTTCGACGGGCAGCATGGTTGAAGCCTGAGTCTTTAATGGACATTGCCGAATGCTACACTAGCCCTGGACTAACTATCTTTAAGTGTCTTTGTTATATGAGAAAGAATAATTCTTATTTTAATCCACTGTTAAGAAAATTCTGTTAATTACAGCCCAATTGCCCCTAATCAAAACAGGGAACGATGGAGGAAGCTGAACCATGATAAGCAACTGGTAGGGAAGTCTGAATTTCTGATTCTTGGCAAGTTCACCTTCAGAGATACCACTATGCCTCCTTTACAATTGGACTTTATCTCACTTCCTCAATATCTGTTAAAGACCAAATGGCTAAGTCCACCCCTGTATTGTGCCCTTTTTACAGAATTCTCTTCAGCTGTTCATTCCCAGGATTTTTTCTTCTTCACTTTCACTATGAGTCCTGAGTGTACCAAGGATGCAGGTTGAATAAGGCATCCCTGTGACTATCAGCCTGAAAAGTGATATCACAAATGGCTCCATTAGCAGAAATGAGGTGAAAACACGTGAGCTGTGCAGGAGCTATGCAGCCAAACCAAACCCTGGCATCAACTGTCCCCATAGCCAAGTTCTGATGAGACCTGTGCTGTGTAGCCTCATCTGATACTGGTGGTCTGAGTGTCACTAGAGGGAAAAAGAGTGTTTCATGTCCTGTCTCCTTCTTGATGCGAAATAAACACGTGTGTGTGTGGGGGGTGCATTTTGTGTGTGTGTCTGTGTATGTGTGTGTGTTCATGTGCATGCAAGAATGACAATAGGCGAGATCATGACATAGGTAGTGCCTACTTCCTGGGTCCCTTTCCTGCTGCATGTCTTGTCTCACCTCCACCCAGACTGGCTCCTTGTATTAGTTTGAATAGACAGGGTTTGTTATGCGCAAACCCAACTCTTCATTACTTAGGCTAATATAAGTGTTGTTTCCTGCTTGTGCTGCATGTCTTTTGAGGATAGCCATGGAACTCTCTCCACATCATTGTCATTCTCACCCCAGGGCCCTGGCCGACAGAAGTCACCTCATCTGGCGTGTTCCCAGTTGTTATTACAGGGGAAGAAAGCTCTGGGGGTAGCTTTGTGCAACAAATATGTAACACAAGTCACAAATGTGAGCCATATGCACATGGTTAAGTTTTCTAGTAGCCACGTCAAAAAGGTAAAAGGTGAAATTAATTTAATAAAGTATTTTATTTAACCCAATGTTATAATTTCAGCATGTAATCAACATAAAATATTAATACGTTTATATACATAGATCCACACACACACACATGCATACATGTTTTTGGTACTAAGTCTTTGTAATCCAGTGTGAGTGTTTTACATGTACAGTACATCTCAATTTCTAATCAAGTTCGAATGCCTAGTAATCACATGTGGCTAGTGGCTGCCACATTGGAGTGCACCTCTAGGGTCTCACTTTGACGATTACATGCTCAGTCCAGAAGTGACTAACACATATCTCTTCTGCTTACAACTCATTGGTCACATGATCCATTCAACCACGGGAGCAGCAAGGGCAGTTCTCCCTTGTGTCTTGCTATGGAGAGGTGGGACAAGTTGGTGGACAGCAGTCATGACCAGCAAACCCTCCTCGGCCCACACTGCCCTTCACTGGGGCATCCCACTAGATGGTCCCTCCCTTTGTGTGAAAATCTTCTGGGCCAGCCATCGGTTTTAGCTTGACTCCACTCTTGCTTGGGCACGACGAGTGAATGGCAAATGTGCTAAGTCTTGCAGTATATGACCCACAAGATGCCAGTGCCACATTCTTTTTTAAGAAGTAAAAAATTCCTGAAACTTTGAGGTAAATACTAACAGATACAGGTAACTGGACAGGCAAGAAGCTGGGGGCAGGAAGCAAGGAGAGGGATTCATAGAACAGAAGGATTTTTAATTCATTTTTGACATTTGCGAGTACCTTAAGCTTCCTTTCTGGCTGTCTTGCTGTTGAGTCTTTTGAGCTTCCCTTCCCCACCACTCGTGATGGCATAACTAGGAAGCAAGAAGCACAATGACCATCCACTACACTCTATAGACTATAGATGACGGTTACTATTTTTTTGTACTGGAAGCACTTAGAAGTCTGGACCATTGCCCGGTATCGTGGCTCAAGCCTACAATTCCAGCACTTTGGGAGGCCGACGTGAGATGATTGCCTGAGCCCACAGGTTCGAGACCAGCCTGGGCAACTTGGTGAGACTCATCTCTACAATATATCAAAAAAATTAGCCAGGTGTGGTGGCACATGCCTGTAATTCCAGCTACTTGGAAGGCAGAGGTGGAAGGATCACCTGAGCCCAGCAAGTCGAGGCTGTGGTGGCCGTGAACATACCATTGCACTCTAGCCTGGGCGATTGAGTGAGACTCTAACTCAAAAAGAAAAAAAGAAGTCTGGACCATGACTTATTCTTCTTTGAATGCTTGTGAATCAGGAATGTACTACTTGTTGCATAGTAGGTGATCAGTAAACCTCTGAATGAATGAATTTACATTAACTTTCACACAATTATTCCTAATTGCTTATACTTTTTTTTTTTAGTTGGAGTCTCACTCTGTCACCCAGGCTAGAGTACATTGGCATGCTCCCAGCCACCGCAGCCTTGACCTGCTGGGCTCAGGTGATCCTTCTGCCTCAGCCTTCCAAGTAGCTGGAACTACAGGCATGCGCTATCACGCCCCGCTGATTCTTTGATTTGTTGTAGAGACGAAGTCTCACCATGTTGCCCAGGCTGGTCTCGAACCTGTAGTCTCAGGCAATCCTCTCGTCTCAGCCTCCCAAAGTGCTGGGATTATAGGCTTGAGCCACCGCGCCTGGCCTGTTTATACTTTTTAAATTATTATTATTGTTATTTTTATAGAGAGACAAGAGCTCACTATGTTGCCCAGACTGGTCTCAAGTCCCAGGGCTCAAGCGATCCTCTGTCTTCAGTCTCCCAAAGTGCTGGGATTACAGGCGTGAGACACCATGCCTGACCCTAGTTGTTTATACTTTCGATGGTGCTGTAATTGAGAATCAGAATGGGCCCGTGTGTCACCTATGTAGCTATTATTGAAGAGAATCAAGGTAGTCATCAACATGCCTTTTGTCTGTACAAGTAGCCAGTCGATCTTGTACTTTGTGAAATGTCCACAGCACATGGAAGTATATTGTTTTAGAATGTAGATTTTATTGTTATTTAGGTATGGTGAGGCCAACAGATCAGGAGACCACAACCATTGGGAAGATAGTTTACTACTCACAGTTCCCAAGAGGAGGGGATCCACCATGATGCCACCTGGGGAGGCACCAGGGTCAGTCAAAAGGCAGGAGGAGCCAGAGGAAAACAATAAAGGAAACTTTATTGTGGTTCCTCCGAGATAGGCAAAGCAAGACAAGGTGAGCAGGTTTAGGATTGGTTAGCTTGAATAATGTCAGAGCAGGCTCTGGGTATAGGAACCCTGGGAGGGACTGTTTCATCTCTAGTTGTCTGGTCCCGGCCCCGAGGTCATTAGGAAATGGTGGCTCAAAGTGTGAAAGACCCCGTTATAGCTCCATAGAGGAGGTGATGGGGATGTGGGCTTTGTTGGTTAGTTTGCATATACAAGGCATGCTTACAGGTGACTCTTTGCTCTCTCAGAATCGGCTAGCCCTGGGAGGGACTGTTTCTCCAAGGTCAGCAGGGTCCCAGATGTCAAAGCATCAGAAACACAGAAAATGAAAAGGCATGATTAATCGTGTAAGTAAACTATCTTCTCAATGGCGGTGGTCTCCTGATCTGTTGGCCTCACCATACCTGAATAATAATATAATCTACGTTCTGAAACAATATACATCTACATGCTGTGGACATTTCACAAAGCACAAGACCAACTGGCAACTACTGCTGAGTGGAAGGCGCTATTTCAGTCTCTTAGGGCCCAACAGAAAAACAGGCTTATATGTCCTTTCCTGGTAAGTTTCAAAGTGTTTTTTTTTTTTTCGAGTTGGAGTCTCATTCTGTCGCCCAAACTGGAGTGCAGTGGCCACTCCTGGCCACTGCAGCCTTGACCTGCTGGGCTACGGCGATCCTTCTGCCTCAGCCTTCCGAGTAGCTGGAACTACAAGTGCGTGCTACCACGCCCAGCTAGTTTTTGATTTATTGTAGAGACGAGGTCTCGCCAAGTTGCCCAGGCGGGTCTCGAACCCGCGGGCTCAGGCAATCCACTCACCTCAGCCTCCCAAGGCGTAGGATTACAGGCTGAGCCACCGAGCCCGGCCAAAGTGGTTTTTATCACTTGTCTGAGACTGAAGGGCAAGAATGCAAGTCCAGGCGTCAGAGGCATGAGTTGCATTTGTGGTCCTAAGCGGATTCTCTGGCATCCCCACTAGGACCTCATGAGAAGTTTATGAATCTTTGGATTAAAAACAACATAGCCAAAGTGGTATATGACTGTGTACTTTGCAAAAGCTTAGAGAATTGTACACTTAAAAAGGGTAAGTGTTACTGTCTAGAAATTGGACTCAATAAATTGGACTTAAAAATAAATAACAGAACTGTCCCAAACTTTCCAAAGATAAAGTAAGGGTTAATTTGTTTTTTTCATTTTTTATTAGAACAGACTCATATTTGGGTGAGAAACCAAAACTGGGGAAGTTGAATGGGACCAAGGATCCGGGGATGATTGCGTGCCAGAGCTTTCTAGGGCAGCTCGTACTGCCAGTGCTCCGTGTTTGAAGTGCCATGTGATGGGTCACCTTGGAGAGCAGCTGTAGGGCTGGCAAGGGCAGCTTGATGTTCCTCAAGCATGTGGTGTTCATGAGCTCACTGAGCCTAGGAGTCCCCTCAAAGTGTATTAGATGCTTTGGCAACACACACTTCAAAAGTCAAGTGGGACCTCATGTCACCTGAAAAATGTCGATGTACCATTTGGCTACCCCTTGAGTTTCCCTACGACTCTTAAATTCATGGGGCATTCAACAAAATGGGGCATTGCATTCAGCCAGAAGTTCAAAATGAAGTGTCTGTGTCGAAAGATCTGCATGTCTCAATATGTCCTACAGAACTGGGGATCTGTGAGGACCTTGCAGCAGCAAGACCTCTTAAAACAATGTCTAGATTCAAGAACAATTGCCACTTCATCGATTTCCGAATTATAGAGCACCAAGGTCCATGCATCTGTGCCGTTGGCGGCTGTACACTGCTTTACGGTGAGGTCTGCCAAGGCATTGTTCTCTGAATGTTGGCAGCAGAATGGCTACCAAATTCCTTGGGACTGGAAAAATATATTTAAAGTCCATATTTTCACTTGGAAATGTTTTTTACAGTCATGAAAAATTCTTTATATGCATATCAGATTTACCAGACGAATAATGACACTCACAGATGAAAGGAAAAATACACTAATGATAATATTAACAATAAATTAATAATATTGTTAGCTGATACTTATATAGTGCTTTTTATGTGTCAGGCATTGGTCCAAGCTCTCTTTATTTAACTGTCCTTGCAACAATTCTATGAGGTAGGTAGTAGTAGTATTTACTTTTCACAGGTAGAAGCAACTGAGATTAAGCAACCTGCCCACAGGTCATTCAGCTGGTAAATGATGGAAATAGACTTGAGCCTAATCAGTCTGGGTCCAGAATGCATTCTCACAAACCCAGACCATGTTTGGGAAGGAGGGAGCACAGCTGGAAGGGCTGCACTGTCTTTGTCCCGGTTTCTTTTTCAGTCGGTATTGATGTCTGTTAGTATCTTTGCAGGGAGTCATGGCATACGTCAGATACCAAAAGTCATACCCTCTAGAGTCATGACATGACCCTTAATGTCAAAAAGGCTTTAATAGGCCTTTAAGATCTTCATATTACAGTTTTCCAGAAATAGGGGTCCTCGTGGAACACCCCAAATCTTAGGTAATCCATAATTCCTTAAAGATGATGCTGGAAAAGGCTTTTTGCAATCTCAAAACTCCTAGTTTCCTAGGCTTGTTTCTGGTTCAAAGGCATGCTTGCTGAATCAATCAGGATAGGTTGGAGTATGTTGCTGTAACACAAACTCCCAAACTTCAGTGGCTGAAAACAACAAAAGTTCATTTTTTTTCTGTGCGTGTTACATGTCCATAGTCATGAACATGTAGACAGACACTTGTATGTTACACGCTATTCTGAGTTGCCAGGAGGTCTTGGCTTACCAAGGACCCAAGACGACAGAGCAGCCACCATCTTTAAGCAAGCTGCTGCCAGATCAGAGGAAAAGGACCCTGGAAATTCATACACCTGCAATTAAATGTTCTGGATACGTGGCCCTACCCAACCACAGGAGACCAGGAAGTGTAATCCTATCATGCACCCAGAGAGGGAAGAGCAACCACTAGTTGGTGAACATTGTTCATCTCTACTTTGCTCAATCTGAACAACTGTGAGGAAGAGGATTTCAGAAAACAACCAGCGTACTCATCAGAATCTGCTGAGATCTTGGTAGCACAGTGAACAGGGATCAGTGCTAGGCGCAATTGAGCCTGACTTATAATGCATTAGATTAGAAAGTACTCAGCTGGGCTCAGTGGCTCAGCAGCTCAGCTTGTAAACCCAGCACTTTGGGAAGCCGAGGTGAGGGGATTGCCTGAGCCTGCGCATTCAAGACCAGCCCAGGCAACTTGGTGAGACCTTGTCTCTAACAATAAATCAAAAATTAGCTGGGTGTGGTAGCACGTGCCTGTAGTTCTGGCTACTTGGAAGGCTGAGGCAGAAGGGTCACTGGAGCCTGGCAGGTCGACACTTGGGTGACTGTGACCGTGAGTGTGTCACTGCACTCCAGTTTGGGCGATAGAGTGAGACTCCAACTCAAAAAAAAAAAAAAGAGAGAGAGAGAGAGAGAAAGTACTCAATTTAGCAGTTTTCCTGATTTCAGTGGTTGCTCCGTCCACTTTTATCTGCTTCCCTCCCTTTTTCATCCCCCATCCCCCTGCCAGGCCCAGGATTGTAATAGTGATGCTGCTAGGTTGACAGGAGGCAACTTTTATTTGTAGTGATTTGAAGGGTTGAATGAAGCAATGATAGCAAAAGGTGAAGAACAAGAATATATCTGTAAACATTTTATGTATCATCTTCTAAGTATGCTTTTACAAAAGGGGGCTCCGTAGGACTCCTTCCCTACCCTTCATGCAACAGGATCATTTAATTTTGTCTGTACTATTTTGGGTGTGTGCAAGATGAAGTTCTCCACCAAACAGGGACTTCCCATCAAATTATATTCTAGATTGACCTAGAGCAGAAAAGGTAAGAGATCTGTCACTACTTCTTGGTCTGACTGATTGTGGGGAAAAGGCTGAATTAAAAACATGATTGATCTTGACGTGCTCTCCCCAAGGAAAAAGAGGAAAGGGAATTGATTTTGGAGTCACATTGACCTGGGTTCAAATTCTGGCGGCATCACTTAATAGCACTTGGGCAGATCTATTTCATTCTTCGTAAACTCAGAATTAACAAGTGCTCAAGACGTTGGTCTCTTTAAACAGGAATAACATAAGGAAAGCAGTAGTCTGCCATGACCTTGTCTTTAATTCTGATGTGTCAGAGACTGTATTAAGGTTAGATTGGCTATGAACCTGTGAGATTCTGCTTAGGTTCAATATATGGAACCCAGGAGACATGCATGTACATGGTTTTGTCACCCTCCTCTTCAAAGAAACATAGTTAACATATTTTAAGATGTAGTTCATATTTGGGCATCAATAAAATAGAGATCACTAGTAAAAAAAGTCTTTCAAGTAGAGGGGTATCAAAATAGCCCAGGGTGGGGACTAATATTGTCATGTTATTGTGTTGTAAGCAGCCTGATTTTCAAAATTACAAAACCCAAAGGCATTAGAAGTAGGAAGAGAAGAGGGTCTAACACAAGTGGTTGCTTTCATTCCCTCCTTATTGAAGAGAAACATGCCCTTAGGGCTGAGTGAATACATTCCATTGCATTTTCCAGAAAATAGATTTAAACCATATTTCTTATTTTCTATTTCATTAGAGTGAAAAGTATGATAATGATGTGGTGTTGAAATAGAGACTCACGAGAAATCAGTAAATCACCAAGAATCAGACTGACATCAATGCAGAAGCCTCTCAAATTCTGTTGACTGCTGCCTCCCCAAAACCAGTCCTCAGGGATCTGGCAACCTCCTGTTGCTTCCCATCCGTGGCTGCAATGAATTATTAAAGTAGCACTCTGGGGTGTTACTCTAATACTATAAACTGATACTCTACTATACTACTCGACTATTCTCAATAGAGACTGTATTCTAGTTTATGGTGATGTCTACAATGCCTAGAGAAAGGCTTCTCAAAAGTCACTTAATAAATCAAGGTTCCTGGAGATGTGGTTTAGGAATTCATATTTTTGTAAGTTTCTAAAACACTGATGCTTGAAAACCATTGACATAGTGTCCGTATATGAAATGATTCCTAAAGTTCATTATCAGCAAAGAGAAGCATCACATCTCAGAAGAATTATATAACCAGGGATGGGTTGTTCTAGAGTTGGACCATGGCAGAGAGCTTCCTGAAATCCAAGCGGGTATCTGCTTCCCCCGAATTTATACTCAAATTCCCAGTAAGCATCCTGAACATGTCATTTGCTGGGAATTTTCCTACTTTTATTGTACATTAGTTCATTGACTTTCTTGTGACTTTTCATGGATTTCTCTTTCAGTTTTCACAGGTTTGTGCCTTTTCCCTCTAACTATAGATAACTCCTGGGTATATTGGCACTTCTTTGTGTTTTCTATAGTGCTCAGCACATAGGTTGTGCTCTAAGGAGATCCATGAATTTGTTGATTTGCAGATCAGCTGTCACTTCAGCTGGAGACTTGAAAGAGATACCCATGTCTGAACCTTCCATTGTGGCCCTCACATGTCTGAAGCCCTGTTGCCACATGGCGGGTACCCAGAAAACACATGCTGATTGAAATCAGGCCTTTGGTTGAAATCTCATTTTGATGAATGCCTTCATGTCTTCAGAGAAAGCTGCCCCTGCTGCCAGTCACTGGTGAGCAGCCAGGCATGATTCAGAATGGCTGCTTCTCAGATGGTTTCCCCACTTGGTGATGCCAACACTCCCTAACTGCCTCTTGGATGTCTAATGGACGTCTTTAACTCAACATGCCCAACAGAGCTCCTCATCTCGCCCCTCCATTCTGCTCTGTCCACAGTCTTCTCCCTCTTGGAAAATGACAACTCCAGGCTTCCAGGCGCTCAGGTTCAACATTTTGGCATAGCCTTTTATGCCACTCTTTCTCTTGCTCCCCCTATCTGATCGGGAGCTAATTCTGTCCAATCAATCTTCAAAGCACATCCAGAATCTGATCACTCCTCACCCCCTGCCCTGATACTACCCTAGCCTTGGCCACCATTATCTCATTCCTGCATGTCTGTGATGGCCTCATAAGTGTCTCCTTGATTTCACCCTTGCCCTACTCTAGTCTATTCTCGGTACGGCAGCCAAGGAATCCTCTGAAAACTCAAGTCAGACAATGTCCCTGCTGCTAAACATCCTATCATTCCTTCTCCACCCCTCTACCACCAAACTTCTTCCAGCGTAACAGCCAATAATCCACACTTAGGTCCTTCCATACCTCTGTGACCGCATCTTCAACTACTCTTCTTGCTCAGTCTGCCCCAGAAACATTGGCCTCCTTGCTAGTCAATGATCATGCCAGGTACTTTCTTCCTAGGAGATGGCTCTTCTCGCTGCATTTTTCATAAATAACCCAATGGATAGCTCCCCTGCTTCCTTCACATCTTTGCTCAAACGCCTTCTTCCCAGTGATTCCCTCCCTCACTACTCAGTTTAAAACGCCATCATCCACCAGCACTTGTAATCTTTTTTTTCTGAGTTGGATTCTCACTTTGTCGCCCACGCTAGTGTGCAATGGCATGCTCACAGCCATCCCACCGTCAACCTGCTGGGCTCCAGAGATCCTTCCTAGTAGCCGGAACCACAGGCGCGCGCTACCACGCTCAGCTAATTTTTTGATTTATTGTAGAGACGCGGTCTCACCATGTTGCCCAGGCTGGTCTTGAACCCCTGGGCTCAGGCAATCCTCTCGCCTCGGGCTCCCAAAGTGCTGTGATGATTGATAGACTTGAGCCACCACGCCCAACCACTTGTAATCTTTTTATCCAGTCCTAATTTTCCCACAGCATTTACCACATTTTAACATATTGTGTGAATTACCTGTTTGTTATGCTTACTGATCTTGTATTTTTCCAAACAGAATGAAAGCTAGGCTGGTTTTTTTGTCTACTTTATTCACTGTTTCCTTAGTGCCTAAACTATCTAGTAGATGTTTGGAGGGAGGGAAGGAGAGAGGGAGGGAGAGACTCTGCTTTTTGGAAGCCCTAAATGCCTAATATTAGAACAGGGGTTATTAAAATGAAATCAACATAAATTCATGCTGAGTAGAGGGAAGAGGACTACATTTTTGAGAACTGGCACAGGAAGTATTTCTCACGTAGTGATTGTTTCTTGTTGAAATCTATAGATGAGTGGTCTGCATTGCCTGCTCAGATTGATTAAATGGCTTCCTGCCTAATCAACTCTCTATCAGTTATTATTTGGGTTCTCACCTGTCTCGGCCATATTAAATGGGGAATGGTTTCCTCTGGCTTGGAGTCAGGCTTTCAGATCTATGAGATCTGTGATATGAAGTTCTGAGAAAAGGTGGAAGGAGGCCCTAACCTAAATACAAGTTAGAGAGCCTCTTTATTGGAGGTTCCATGTCCCAACTGAGAGTATCCCCCGGAAACAGGACTTTGCGGGTATAGGCTTACGTGAGCCTGATGTAAAGCTGTCAGTCCACACTTCCTGATCTTATAACAGCTGCTGCCTGTGGCATGAAGATGAATCCAAGAAAGATGTAGACAGATCGAAAGCTATTTCTGCGCATCAGCGATATCCTCTGTATTAGCATTGCCAGAAGTGCTGAGTGTTAGTGAGAGAGAACCTGCTGTCAGTGCTGGCTCCATGATTCGCTGTAAACATGGCTCTCAGAGGGTTCCCACAGAGTAGATTAGAGGTGAGTGCAACCTGTTGATACATCCAGCTACTCAGTAACTCACTCTCCTAAAAGGGATTCAGGTAGATCGATGTTAGACTGTTGGATGTCTTCTCATCATGGTCTGAGTTATAGAAAGGCTTGCATGCGGTTCTAAGAGGCAAAGACTACATATGAATTTGATTACTCTGGGTGAAAGTGATTGTGGTTGTTTTAAAATGTGGCCACAAGTTCTTTGGCATATGTCTCATCAAGAGATAGAGTCTATGTCCTGTCCTCGAATCTGGCGTGCTCTGTGACAATGATGCTTCAATAGAGAAAAATGAAGTCATATTATGTGACTTCCAAGGGTGGAATGCATTTTTCACCTTGTTTGTCGGGAAATTTACTCTGGAGCCCTCAGCCACCATGTGAAAAGCCTGACTATCCTGAGACTGCCAAGTTGGAGAGGCCACATGAAGGTGCTCCAAGTGACAGTCCTAGCTGAACACACTCATCCTAAGCCTTCCTAGGCTATGAGTGAAGAAGCCCCTTGGAAGTGGATACTCCAGCCTCAACTATCTGTCTCCACCCCCTGGCCACCCTTGAGTTATCCCTGTGGAGGCCCCAGATATTTTAGAGTGGAGAATCTTTCAGGTTGTGCCTTTCTGAATTCCAGACCTACAGAATCTTTGAGCCTAATACAATAGTTGCTGTTTTATGCTGCTAAGTTTGGCGATAGTTTTGCAGCGATCAATTGTTGGAACCATGGCATATGGGAAAAATACCAACTTTGGAGCCAAACAGCATTTCAAATGCCAGCTCCCACTTGGCTAGCTCTGTGACCTTGGTCAGGATCTGGGTGGGGATAAGCTTTTCCAGATGACCATCTAAGATGGAGGAAAGGCAGGTCCTAGTGCTTGATGGCTGAGGCCATTTCCTGGACTACCTGGTGGCCATCATGGCCAATCAGCTACCACTGGGCCCGAAAGTGGTTGTTGTGTACTGTGATGGCATCATCATTTCTGGAAATTTCTACAGAAACATGTTAAACTGTCTGGTCTTCCTCCACAAGTGGATGACCACCAACCTTTCCCAAGGCCTCTACCATTGCTTGCCCCTCAGGTGGGCCATGCCAGACATGCTGCCTCACAAGACCAAGCAACCTCAAGGTGCTTGATGGGTTGACAAGAAAAAGTGGATGGTGGTTCCTACTTCCCTAAAGGTTATGCGTCTGAAGCTTATGAGAAAGTTTGCCTACCTGAGGTGCCTGACTCATGAGGTTGGCTGGAAATACCAGGCAGTGACAGCCACCCTGAAGGAGAAAAGGAAAGAGAAGGCCAAGATCCACTACCAGAAGGAAATAGAGCTCACGAGACTACAGAAACAAGCAGAAAAGAAAGTGCAGAAGAAAAATGACACATCTGCAGAGGCCCCCAAGACCTGGTCTGAGCCTAATAAAAGCTGTTTATGCCTCCAAAAAAAACTGGGGATAACATCATCTGTATTTCAGGTTGATGTGAAGGCTAAATGAGATAATATGTCCAAAGTCTATCATGCAGGAGTTTAAAAAAATTGTTTAGTTTCCTCTTTTCCCCTTCCCTTCCACCAAAGGAAGAATAAAAACATCATATTATAAATGTTCATGTTACAAATGTGAGTATATTCGATGTATATGGTGATCCCACAGTGGGTCACCCTGCCTGCGAGCTGTTGGTTTCCTTATCCCTCTGCTTTTCCTGTCTTCCCAAACCTGTGAACTCCTCTAAGCAGGGTCTTAGCCCAGAGCCAGCTCAAAGTGGTTGCAGAATAAATGTTGAAAAGTGTGTTGAAGAAATGCTTATAGGCAGAAAGCTGAGTTGTATGTATGACCTCATAATGAAATAGGGGAGTATAAGGAACTGTATCTATAAGAACTAAACCTGATTTTTTTAAAGTTGGCTGTGAAAGAGACCCAGACTCTGGCGCCTATCTAGGGTCAAATCCTGGCTCTGTTCCTTAGTGGCTGTGTGACCTTAAGCAATTTTCATAACCTCTCTGTGTCTATCTTTCTATACCTACAAAAGGGGAGAAAAGTAATGATACCTAAGGCATCTGTTGTAATGAGTAAACACTATACATAAAGCACCTATAACAGTGTCTGGCTTATGGTAATGATACAGAGACCCGCTAATGCCTGTCCACATTGCTACAATCCCAATAGAAGGGCATGGCAAGGGTTCAAACACTCCTATGCATTCCTGAGAGCTAATAAAGGGTTTGCTTGCTTCCCTGATCTCCTATGCACTCCCAGTAAGTAGCTTCAAAGGTTCCTTACTTCCCTGAAGACTATGTCCAATAAACTGAAAGATGTATTCCTGAGCACATTCGTGAGAGTCCCCTTATCTCCTATGCATTTCTAGTGAGTAGCTTCAGGGATCCTTGATTTCCCTATTGACTGCCCAATAAACTGAAAGATGTAAATCCCCATTTATTCCTTTTCTTAGTAATCATAGGTTTGAATAATATTGTATCAATGTAATCCTACGTCTTGTGATTTGTATAACTTTTGTATCAATGTAATCTTAAGTTTTGTGATTTGCATGACTTTCGCATAATACGTGTTGTCCTAGGCCTTGTAAACTTCCTTCGCTCTATGGCAAGCCTGATTAACGTTTCTGCCAGGCCTTACTTATAAAAGTTGTAAGACATCTCTGGTACCTGACACCAGGAAGTCTGGACTAGTAAAATGTGTCTGTAATTTAAATTCTATACAATGCTCTGCTGGTCATGTGGGAACCAACAACTCTGGACTTATAAAAGCGGACTGTAAAACTTGAAGGGTGAGCAGAACTATTTTTTTTTAAATTTTGTGAGTTGGAGTCTCACTCTGTCGCCCAGACTGGAGTGCAGTGGCACACTCACGGCCACCCTAGTGTTGACCTGCTGGGCTCCGGCGATCCTTCTACCTCAGCCTTCCAAGTAGCTGGAGCTACAGTGTGCGCTACTACACACAGCTAGTTTTGAATTTATTGTAGAGATGAGGTCTTGTCGAGTTGCCAGAGCTGGTCTCGAACCCGAAGGCTAAGGCAATTCACTCTCCTTGGCCTCCCAAAGTGCTAGGATTACAGGCTGAACCACCATTCCCGACCAGAGCAGAACTATTTTAAAGAAGCCAAAAGCCCACTCTGCTCCCTGGATTCGAATTCAGAAATAAAACTCTTTCTGTCAGTTCCCTGCCAGATTTATTTGTATCAAGGAAGAGCAGTCGAGGGTTACTGTAACAGTAACACAAGGCAACATTACTCCTGAAAGTATGGTTCATGGATTAGGAGCATTGACATCACCTATGAACTCGTTAGATATGCAGGAATCTTGGGTCTCCAGACAGACCAGATCAGAATCTACATTTTAACACAGCTATTCATATGCCTATGAAAATCTGAGAAAGTCTGCTGTGATAAGCCTTAGATATTATTATGATGTGGAAGAGAATTGTCATACATTTAGAAAACATCTTCCTAAAAAATGTGTACAGCCCCAACACACAGGAATTGGGCCCAGTCAAGGTCAATGCCAAGGGCCACCAAGCACTTGTCAGCCACACCCTCTTCTTCTCTTCCTGTTATACTCCGTCCCTCAGCATGTCCTCTCTTGAGGCTTACAGGCTAACACACACACCTTACCAGGGGCCTGAACTGTCCTGCAGTTCAGGTGTTGTTCATTGCCCAGTACTTAGTACAGGTAAAGGGAAAGGTGTCATCTGCAGTATTTTGTGCCATGGAAAGTCACTCTACATTTGTCAGAGGCATCTTCCTTTAATACCTGCAAGGTGCACCTGTAATTTTATCCCAAACTAGGAAACAGCTTTAAAAAATGTGTTGCTTTGTATAAAGCCTTAGTCGGTTTCACCAGTTAACACCTCCACCACTCTTTTGCAAAAATAACTGTAGTGGTCTATTTGTGGACTGGTTTTCTTAGCAATACATATCTCTGCTCTAACTGCGTGCATCATTGTGGTGACAGTTACTCGGATGGTTTTTGGCTTGAAGATAATTATTACTGCTGGCTGACTTCTCATTAAAATTACATTAATATCTTTTCTGATACATTAAATCTGATACATTTAAAAGCATATCACTCAGCCGGGCTCAGTGGCTCAGCCTGTAATCTCGCGCCTTTGGGAGGCTGAGGTGAGTGGATTGCCTGAGCCCGCGGGTTCGAGACCCACCTGGGCAGGCGAGACCTCATCTCTACAATAAATCAAAAAAATTAGCCAGGCGTAGTAGCGCGCGTCTGTAATTCCGGCTACTCGGAAGGCTGAGGCGGAAGGATCGCCGGAGCCCAGCAGGTCGAAGCTGTGGTGGCTGGGAGCGGCCACTGCACTCCAACCTGGGCGACAGAGTGAGACTCCAACTCAAAAAAAAAAAGAAAAGACTAAAAGCATATCACTCTATTTCCTTTAATGTTGTCCATTATTTTAATAGTCCTGGAATGTTTTAATACCTTTGTGCAGTTAATGCAAGACAAAGCAATGTAGAGTGATTGAACTAAAATAAACATCCTGATGCAGTGTGTTAGGGTCACACTCCCCGCGGGGTCTCCAGAATGTTACATTAGTCCCGCTGGGGATGTGAGGTGTGTGTGATGTGCAATCCCATGAGGCATGAAAGATGCAAAAAATAGGCAAGGCGAGGTGGCTCTAGCCTGTAATCCCAGCACTTTGAGAGGCCGAGGATAGAGAATTGCCTGAGCTCAGAGGTTTGAGACCAACCTGGGCAACTTGGTGAGACCTCTTCTCTACAATAAAGCAAAAAATAAGCTGAATGTGGTAGTGCGTGTCTGTAGTTCCAGCTACTTGAAAGGCTGAGGCGGAAGGCTTGCCTTAGCCCAGCAGGTTGAGGCTGCGGTGGCCATAAGCATGCTAATGCACTCTAGTCTGGGTAACAGAGTGAGATTCCGACTCAAAAAGTAAAAATAAAGATGCGAAGAATTGCACAGAAGTTAGATTAGAAAATATAGTTTATGGTTGGGCTCGGTGGCTCACCCTGTAACCCCAGCACTTTGGGAGTCTGAGGCAAGTGCGTTCGAGACCAGCCCGGGCAACTTTGGGGAGACCTCGTCTCTACAATACATCAAAAAAATTTGCAGAGCGTGGTAGCGTGCACCTATAATTCCGCCTACTTGGAAGACTGAGGCGGAAGGATCACTGGAGCCTGGCAAATTGATGCTGGGTGGCTGTGAGTGTGCCACTGCACTCCAGCCTGGGCAACGGAGTGAGACTCCAACTCAAAAAAAGAAAAAAAGAAATTAAGTTTATTTAAAAAATAAATTAGAGAGAGAAAGAGGAGATTCACCTCCCAAGGTAGGAGAGGGGGCCAAAAATTAAGAAAACAAGGGCCCGGCCACAGCTCAAAACACATGGCCACAAAAATAGCTTAGCAAGACAATGGCAAAATGGCTGCTCGAGGTTGAGTCCTTTCAATTCTTTCCCTTGGATGGAGAGAGGTCATTAAGGTGATCGGACAGTGGTCTGCTTCACGTCATTACAAAGGGGCAAGTAAGCTCAGGTACTGATGTCAGGTGATGGAAAGCAGGCTGATGGGTGGGTTAATCACTGGGTTGCTACCATGGGCAGAGGGATAGGGAGGGGTCCTGTATAATGAAGGTAATGAAAGGGCTGATCAGGTTAACTTGGGGATTTGGCCCCGAGGGGTTTTTCCTGCAGGAGACTTGTCTGTATGTTGCCATCCACAAACTCCTTGACCAATGTGGAGCGCCTCCGCCCTAGCATGGCCCCTGAAGCAGCCAGACCACAAGACAAAACAACCCCTGATAAGGCAACTAAAGGATATCAGCATACAATCCTCTCTTACGGCAGTGCCGCGTTACCTTAATTGATTGGCGGAGATACTAGATTTAAGGTCACGAATAGGAGAAAGAGGAAGAAGAACGATGTAGAAACCCTGGGATTAAAGCAGCTTGCAGAAGAATCGTGTGAGAGTCGTTATTGAAAGCGACAAGTGGGGGCCCCGTACGGGGGACTCGAAGAAGCTGAAATCCTTGGATTCAGAACTGCAGCTGCTCAGGGCGGGACTGGTATGTAGATCCCACAAGGGAGGGAAAAAATAGAAGGTCCTCGGTAAAGAGGCGATTTAAGAAGGTCCTCGGTAAAGAGGCGATTTAAGAAGGCCCTCGGCAAAGAGGCGATTTGGGAAGGTCCTCGGCAAAGAGGCGATTTGGGAAGGTCCTCGGCAAAGAGGCGTTTTGGGGAAGGTCCTCGGCAAAGAGGCGATTTGGGAAGGTCCTCGGCAAAGAGGCGATTTGGGAAGGTCCTCGGTAAAGAGGCGTTTTGGGGAAAGGTCCTCGGCAAAGAGGCGTTTTGGGAAGGTCCTCGGCAAAGGGCGATTTGGGAAGGTCCTCGGCAAAGAGGCGATTTGGGAAGGTCCTCGGCAAAGAGGCGTTTTGGGGAAAGGGTCCTCGGCAAAGAGGCGATTTGGGAAGGTCCTCGGCAAAGAGGCGATTTGGGAAGGTCCTGGGCAAAGAGGCGATTTGGGAAGGTCCTCGGCAAAGAGGCGATTTGGGAAGGTCCTCGGCAAAGAGACGATTTGGGAAGGTCCTCGGTAAAGAGGCGATTTAAGAAGGTCCTCGGCAAAGAGGCGATTTGGGAAGGTCCTCGGCAAAGAGGCGTTTTGGGGAAGGTCCTCGGCAAAGAGGCGATTTGGGAAGGTCCTCGGCAAAGAGGCGATTTGGGAAGGTCCTCGGCAAAGAGACGATTTGGGAAGGTCCTCGGTAAAGAGGCGATTTAAGAAGTTCCTCGGCAAAGAGGCGATTTGGGAAGGTCCTCGGCAAAGAGGCGATTTGGAAGGTCCTGGGCAAAGAGGCGATTTGGAAGGTCCTCGGCAAAGGGGCGATTTGGGAAGGTCCTCGGCAAAGAGGCGTTTTGGGGAAAGGTCCTCGGTAAAGAGGCGATTTGGGAAGGTCCTCGGCAAAGAGGCGATCTAAAAGGGCCCTCGGTGTAGAGGTGATCCCCTTTTTGCTAACATGGGCACTACTTCCTCTCACCCGTTTTTTCAGGCTCTTAAAACTCTCCTAAGAACAAAAGGAAAAATTTAAAGGGATAAAACCTTGACTGATTTTATCACACAGGTAGACGAGATTGCACCGTGGTTTGCCGTTTCGGGGAATCTCACAGTGGGTAGTTGGGACAAAGTGGGGCAGGATATTGACTGCGCCCGAGAGCTAGGAGAGGTGGCAGGGGGGTCCACCCCCTTTGGAGACTGGTTCGTGCCTGTTTGGAAGATAAAAAGTGCATGCAAACAGTCGAGCAAGGCCAAGCAGCGCTTGACCAAATAAAACAGGAACGATCAACTTCCTCAAGAGGGAGCAGCGAGGCAGCCTCTGACTCAGAACTGGAGTCAGATGAGGAACTTAGAGATCTCGTGACTCGAGTTGAAAAGTTAGAACTCAGTCGGGGCCGCGCCCGAGATAAGGGGGATCCTCTGTCCCTGGGTCGGTAGGAGTTCCTCCCCCGTATAATCCTTCTGCCCCTTTCCCGGGAAAAAGGAGGCGCTTCTTTCAACAATGAAGTGTGGAGGGAGGTCCATGCCAGGGGCACATGGCAAACTTTTCCGGTGTTCGTGGACAATGCAGGAAACCGGTACCATGAACCATTAGATTTCAAAACAGTAAAAAACCTCGCGGAGGCCGTACGAACGTACGGGCTCACTGCTGCCTTCACGACAGCAATGGTGGAGGCACTAGCCCGGGTTCGCCATGCCCCCCGGAGACTGGCAGAGATTAGTGAAGGCTTGCATGAACCCGGGACAATATTTAGATTGGAAGGCCTATTACATAGAATTGGCTAATGAGCAGGCAGCAAGAAACCGGGCGGGGGGTAACGGGGCTTGGGACGTTGATATGCTGTTGGGGCAGGGCCGTTTTGCTAACCAACAGATAGGATACCCCCAGGTTGTGTATGATCAAATTAATCACATGGCAATGCGAGCCTGGAAGGCCTTGCCTAGCCGAGGGGAGGTATCAGGTAATCTCCCCAAAAATTACTCAAGGTTCCACAGAGCCTTTTTCAGACTTTGTGGCCCAAATGATGCAGGCCGCAGGGCGGATTTTTGGGGACCAGACACTGCCATGCCCTTAGTGAAGCAGCTGGTTTATGAACAGTGTACAAAGGAATGTAGGGCTGCCATAACACCATTCAAAGGAAAAAGGGGTGGAAGTGTGGATGAAAGTGTGCAGAGAGATTGGGGGGCCCCTGTCCAATACTGGATTGGCCCCGGCAGTCTTACAATTAACCAAGCGAGGTGGTACCGGACGAGCCACCAGTTCTGGAAACTGCTTCTTATGTGGTAAACCAGGACATTTAAAGAGGGTAATGCCCAGGCTGACAACCTTACGCGACTTCAAAAGGCTTTCCTTGTAACCCTGCCCAAAAGGCACAAGATTTTCATGCCCAGTTTCATGTTAACTCAAAAACATTACAGACCCTTTCCAAATACCACGTCATGTGGGCCCGAGATATTGTAAAATTTTCGAATCATGTGTTACTTTCCACCACCCCCTTCATGGGGGGTGAATCCAAAAGGCCTTCTCCCCTCACGGGTTTGGCAAATGGACGTCACTCATGTGGCAGAGTTCGGTAACCTCAAGTATGTCCATGTTTCCATAGATACCTGTTCCGGAATTTTGTTTGCCTCGGCCATGGCTGGAGAAAAGGCACATCATGTTATCTCCCATTGCTTGGAGGCGTGGGCCGCCTGGGGCATGCTCAGCAAATCAAAACAGATAATGGCCCCGCCTACACCCCCCGAACATTTCAACGGTTCTGTGCACAAATGAACGTGGACCTGCGCCATGGGCTCCCTTATAATCCCCCAAAGGGCAAGGGATAGTCGAGAGGGCTCATCGCACACTAAAAGAACTACTTCAAAAACAAAAAAGGGGGGAAAAGGCATGGGTTACAAACCTAAACAAAGACTGTCATTAGCATTATTAACTTTAAATTTTCTTCAGCTGGACAACGAGAACAATTCTGCTGCGGACCGCCATCTAGGCGCAGTACCGCATAAAAGGGGGTATGTTAAATGGAAAGATGTTATCACGGGACAATGGAGAGGTCCCGACCCAGTATTAACGTGGGCGAGAGGATCTGTGTGTGTTTTTCCACAGGACAGCCCAGACCCGGTGTGGGTACCTGAGCGACTAAACGCATACAAAGACCCCAAGGAACGAACCCCGATTGCTGATGATGAATCCGACAACGTGGCTTCTGCTGGGAACGCTGATGCTGAACCTCCCCATAAGTCGTGCTGAGCAACAATGGGGAATTTTAACAGTATTTCCTAGACACTTATTCGGCACGTACTTTCCCCAGATTTTTAACTGGCACCAGCCCCTGATTTCTATTACACTCTTGCTGGGGCCCTAATGCTCTCTCTCCTTTTAGACAGAGGAGAGACTTCGGCATTACAGCCGCCATCATTGCAGCAATTGCAATGGCAGCCGCTGCAGCTGCTACAGCCGCTGTTGCCATGTGTACCACAGTACAGACCGCCACCACTTTAAACACCTTGTCTTCCCCTGTTGCTGCCAAAGTAATATTAACAGTCACTTGTGTGGCAGCATTATGATCTTAGATCAAAAAGTTGACGTAGTACAAGAACAAGTAGACATTCTCTGGCGCATGGTGCAAATAGGGTGTGAATGGCACACTATTGCTTTATGCGTAACCGGCATCCCATACCACAATATGACCATTGCTGCTAACCTCTCTCGAGAGCTTTCCCTCCATCTTTTAGGTAATTGGTCCCAAGAGTTCGACAACCTGACGGAGGCTCTACGTCGTGAAATCATCAGTGTCAACTCCATCAGAGTAGATCCAGTAGTCGCTCAAACCCTTTGGGCCCCCTGGATCGCCCAGGCGGCATACCACCTTAAAGAGTGGGGGGAATGGGTTCAATGACCTTTTTGTTATTTCTTGTTGTGTCCTGTGCCTCTATTGTCTCTGCCGTATGCATCAACGCAATGCACGTGACCGTGCGCTACTAGCGCAGGCCTTTGCTGCCATGGAGGTGGATCAATCCCCTCAGGTCTGGGTTGCCGCGTTAGGGCAATAAGAACAGGGGAGGATGTGAGAATAGTACTGCACACGGGGGCCCAGGAGGAGTTATCCCGTGGAGGGCATGTCCAGCTGCATATGGGTCGACACCGCCTCTCCCATCCCCCGAAAATCGGTGTCGGACAGGTGGGCAGTCGGTCTGGCGATTACACACGCGAGATAGACTGTCTTACATGGTCCTTGTTATATGGGGGCTGTGACCACTACCCTCTCCCGCCAAAATAAATAAAAAAAGGGGGGGCTGTGGAGCGCCTCCGCCCTAGCATGGCGCCTGAAGCAGCCAGACCACAAGACAAAACAAGCCCTGATAAGGCAACTAAAGGATATCAGCATACAATCCTCTCTTACGCAGTGCCGCGTTACCTTAATTGATTGGCGGAGATACTAGATTTAAGGTCACGAATAGGAGAAAGAGGGAAAAAGAACGATGTAGTAACCTGGGATTAAAGCAGCTTGCAGAAGAATCGTGTGAGAGTCGTTATTGAAAGCGACAGACCAAAAGGTGGTCATTTCTATGGCTCTGTCCTTGTCGTGCATCTGATGGAGATTTGCCCAGGGAGTTGGGTAGGCTGCCAGCTTGGCCTGCAGTAGAATGTCTGAATGCTTTCCCAAAACCTGCCTATTGGAAATTTTTCTTTCTATGTCTAACCTGTGCTAGATTCAAAGTGTGTCGGGAGTAAAGTCTAAGCAAAAATGGCTATGCAGGCAAAAAGGCTAGGTTAAACTAAAGTTATTCTAGATTTCTATAGGTACCTCCTTCACGATGTTTTGCAAACACCTGTCCCCAGTCTCTTGCCTCACCAACTCTGTAGAAATCAGCAACAAAAGCAGGACAGCCTTAGGAACAATTCTGGGAAACAACAGTTAGGAAATCAGTGGATTCTGCCGGAGGGGTCCTTGGGTCCCAGTGCTGCTATTTGACTGACAGGGACCATCCAGGACTGGGAATGGTCAACATCTCTTTTCTGTCTTGCAGTTTCTTTGGTGTCTTGGTGATGGGTGACTGGGTCCTTCCCCGGTGCTGCAGGCAGGCTACAACCACACAGCTCTCTGGATCTCATGACCAGATGGGGCAGAGAAGCAGGGGCTGGGTGGTAGCAGAGTCAGGCTCCTCTGGAACGCCTCCCTCACCCAGGGACTCTGCTTGGCCTCTTCTACCTCACACAGTGAGAGCCTCCTAAAACACTGCAGACTCCAGGTGTGAAATGGTTTGGAACAAAAAGGAGAAAGAAGCGACAGTCTCACCAAGGCAACTGTACTCATGTTGCCTCCTCCTCCTGCTGTGGTTTCATGATTCCGTTGTGAGCAAAGAAAGCTGAATGTCTTTATGTCCCCAAAGGAAGTCATTTAAATTCGCAAAGCCTCCATCCCAACCCGCAGGAGTCCAGAGGTTTTCTAGACTAAATGACCCCCTCAATGTAGATGTTATTGTTTTAATATAATGAAAAGTGCAGTGACATCAAGGGCTTACAATAGCCCCCATCATTCATCCTTTCAAGCTATGCAAGTGTATTTAGTAATCAGGAAGCACAAGGCAGGCTGCTCTATTATCCAGGTTATTACAGAATCGGCAGTGTTTACTTTCTTATTAGAGTTTCCAATTAGTGGGAGAGCAATGGCAATAGTCCAGCTTGGCATCTCCAGGGAGATGCCTCCTGGAATTTTTACACGCAACCTAAAGAGATAGAAGGAGTTATCAGGGCTGTGACTTGTGCTAATCTTCCTTTTTCACCGAGGGATTAGGCAGAGAACTGCGGATTTGTGGTTTTAATCAGAGGAGCTGCTGGAACTTTTATCACAGCCTTTGAATTATGCCCGTGGCTCCGTCCATCCCCAGATGGAGCAGGTCACCAGATCCTTCTCACAGGAGTCAGGATTAGCAGGGCTTTCTAAAACAGGCAGCTGTGTGGTTGGCTGTTTCCTGCTTTGAGCCCAGTGAACCTTTCCTCCACTCCTGTGTCCCTTTGTCCCTCAGCTACAGTCAGCCTGTCCACCCCCTTTTGCTTGTCCCCTTTGCCTTCCTTGAAAAGCTCTCATTACCTCTCTCTTCAGCCCCACATGTAGCCAGGTCTTCCACCCCGAGGACTGCATCCTACATGCATCTTCAACCTCTCGGGGCTCTAAAGCAGTGGTCCCCAACTTTTTTGGCACCAGGGTCCGGTTGCATGGGAGATGGTTTTTCCATGGACAGGGTGGGGTGGAGGGGTGATTTGGGGATGATTCAAGTGCATTACATTTACTTTATTTATTATTATTATTATTTTGAGTTGGAGTCTCACTCTGTCACACAGGCCGGAGTGCTGTGGCACACTCACAGCCACCCCAGCATCGACCTGCTGGCCTCCGGCGATCCTTCCACCTCAGCCTTCCAAGTAGCTGGAGCTACAGGTGTGCGCCTCCGTGCCCGGCTACAAGTGCACTACATTTATTGTGCACTTTATTTCTATTATTATTACATTGTAATATATAATGGAATGATTATACAACTCACTGTTAGGGTACGGCAGGGTGAGGGTGGAGAGGCGCAGGGAGGCACGCAGAGAGACGTAGCACTGCCAGAGCCGGCCAGCCAGAGGTGCCACGCTGGGCATCCAGAGATCCGAGTAAATGGAAAGAATTGCAACACACAAAGAGGTTAAGAAAAAGAAAAGTTTATTTAAAAGTAAGTTGGAGAGAGAAAAGGGAGAAAGAAGATTCACCTCCCCAAGGTGGGAGAGGGGGACCAAAGCCAGGAAGCATGGTGACAGCCATGGCTCAAAGAGCACATGGCCACACCAGACTCTAGCAAGGCAATGGCTGCTGGTTGCTTGTGGTTGAGTCCTTTTAACCATTCCCCTAGATGGGGAAGATCATTAAGGTTATTGGGTGGTGGTCTGCTTCCACGTCATCACAAAGGGGCAGACAAGTGCAGGTACTGATGATGTCAGGTGATGGACAGTAGGCAGATGGGTGGGTTAATCACATGATTGCTGCCATGGTAGGGCTTCTTTGTGTCATGAAGGTTAACCCTGGGTTGGGGGGGTTCCTGCAAGAGACTTGTTAGACATTTGGAACTCACAAATTCCTTGACCAAAAGGGGAGGTGGTCGTATTATTACTTTTGACTTTGGCCTTGACAAGAAATCAAAAGTTTACTAGAGGTTATTATGCTAAACCATGAATGGTTTGGCTGTCCTGGTCTTGCATTTGAAGGAGATTTGCTACGGGGGGATGGGATGGGATAGGCTGCTGGTTGTTTTGCAGTAGAATATCTGAACGCTTTCTGACGGTTATGCTGAGCCAAAAAGATTAAACTAAGAGTAAGCTAAGTTTCTTCTAGGTTTCTATAGGTACCTTTCACTCACTGTAATGCAGGATCAGTGGGAGCCCTGAGTTTGTTTTCCTGCAACTTGCAACATTATACTCTTGTAGGAGTATGAACCCTACTATGAACTGCGCATGCGAGGGACCTAGGTTGTGCATGCCTTAAGGACCTAATGCCTGATTATCTGAGTTGGGGCTGAGGCAGTAATGCTAGCACTGGAAGTGGCTGCAAATACAGGTCAGCAGTGAGATTTGACTGCACAGAGACCACAATACATCAATCGCTTGCAGATTCTTATTAAAACCCTATCAGTGAGTGGCAAGTGAGTTGATACACTTGAATTGTACAGCTGTACAGACGTTAAATTGGAAAATATAGTTTGTTTAGAAAGTAACTTAAAAGAGAGAGAGAGAGAGAGAGAAGATTCACTTCCCCAAGGTAGGAAGAGGGGGGAAAGCTAAGAAACATGACCCGGGCCAGGGCTGAACAAGGCAATAGTGGCTAGCTGTTCAAAGTTGAATCCTCTTAAACCCTCCCCTTTTGGGAGGGGACAGGTGGTTAAGGTGATTGGTCGGTGGTTTGCTCCAAGTCATCATGGAGGGGACAGGCAAGCACAGGGACTGACATCAGGTGATGGATGGCAGGCAGTTGGGTGGGTCATTCTCATGACTGCTGCCATGCTGATTGGACCTGTATCATGAAGGTCATGAATGACTGATTAGGCTAACTTGTTTACAAAACAAGCTGAGGAAGGGGTTGTAAAGCAATTATCAATAGCTACCTCTGAGAAACCGGTTCTGTCCTTGGCTAGTGATTAGAAGGTAAGTTAAAGTGAACTGTTAGAAAAACATGATAAAGCTAAGCAAAGTTAAAATGGCTGCTCATAGGCTATATTGACTCCACGTTATGTCCTTTCAAGTACAAAATATAATATAAGCCACCATAGTTATCCCAATGCTTCCAAAGGTGATAAATTTTAGCCCTTTAGTGATGGTTTTCAAAGATACACGGTAAGTTACTTTCTTCACTTGGCAGTACATCATGAACTTTTTTCTCATGTCATTAACAATGTTTCTATAGCATAATTTTAAATGGCAGAAATTATTTTTTTGATTGGATATCTTGTTATTGTTTTTTAAAACAATACTTTCGGCTATTTAGGGGCTTCTAATATTTCTCCCACATAAACTATACAATGATGAATCTCTTTGCATATATCTGTTATTATTTCCTTAAGATAAATTTTTGGAAGTGAAATTGCTGAGTTAAAGATCATGTGTATTGTAGAAGAAAAGCACAGTATCTTTTCCTTACCATTGTAAGGTTCATGGCTGATACCTGTAGGCACAAAAGGGAAGAACTTCTCTTCCATCCTTTGAAGGTTCACTGCAAATGAACTTATAAAAGGCAGATTACGCATAGAAAAAGGCACATAAAATTATTTTATTTTCTATTAAATTAAATAAGCCATAGGAGAATGATTACCTAACAAAGTCTAGATGCATATATACCCTTCTTCATAGAGGAAGGGGAGATGAGGAAGTATGTAGGAGTCAATGATTTTAGGGGAGATGAATGAACCCAGGAGACAAACATTATGAATTATTCTCTTTGGAAATTGAAGGGACCGGAGAACAAACAATGGTTTGGGACAAAGTTTAAATTTCATCTGGGCCCTGGATATGGGGTTTAGTTTTCAGTCTCTTCCTATGTGATATGACTTTTAATCTTCTCTGGTTAATGAAGTTTCAGGGAAGGGATCAAAGATAATTATGTTCCTCTTTTTAGGTCTGGTTTCTAGGCAACTAAGGGGACTTTGGAGAACAGCTTTATCCTGTGCTTTGAGAGAGACAAAGGATTGAGAGACAGTAAGTGGGTGGGAAGATCAGGGACTTTGAGGCTGTGTCTTTAGTTTAGCCTGTGAAAGTGCCATATGTCAGAGTGTCATTTTCTGAGCCCAAGACACCCCTATAACAAAAAACAGATTAATACCAGAAAAGCATAACACATCTATTTAACCAGAGTTTTTTTTGTTTTTTTGTTTTTTTGAGTTGGAGTCTGACTCGTTGTCCAGGCTGGAGTGCAATGGCATGCTCATGGCCAACCCAGTGTCGACCTGCTGGGCTCCGGTGATCCTTCCACCTCAGCCTTTCAAGTAGCCAGAAAGACAGGCACGCGCTAGCGTGTCCAGCTAAGTTTTGCTTTTTTAATTGTAGAGACGAGGTCTTGCCAAGTTGACCGGGCTGGTCTCCAACCCGCGGTCTCAGGCAATCCACTCACCTCCGCTTCCCAAAGTGCTGGGATTATAGGCTGAGCCATTGAGACCGTCCTTAACCAAAGTTTTATGTGACATGGGAGCCTTCAGAAATGAAGACCCAAAGACCCAGGAAAAACTGCATTTTTTTTTTGAGTTGGAGTCTCACTCCGTCACCTAGACTGGAGTGCAGTGGCTGCTCCCGGCCACCGCAGCTTCGACCCGCTGGGCTCCGGCAAGCCTTCCGCCTCAGCCTTCCAAGTAGCCGGAATTACAGGCTCGTGCTACCACGTCCGGCTAATTTTTGATTTATTGTAGAGATGAGTTCTCACCAAGTTGCCCGTGCAGGTCTCGAACTCACGGGCTCAGGCTATCCACTCGCCTTGGCCTCCCAAAGCATGGGGATTACAGGCTGAGCTACCGAGCCTGGCCAAAACTGTGCATTTTAATTTTAAGCCTGATGAAAGAAGTAGATGGTTGTGAAGAAGCATAATTGGACAAAAAGGGGTATAATCTAATGGTAATAAACAAACTAGGGAGGAAGTTAGCAAGGCTATTTGTTCAGATTTTTCTTGACCTCTAGGTCTATGGCAGGACAACTGTCACTTGAGGGTCAAGGAGGTAGGTCAGTGGCTTAGTCCGTTTGTATTGCTGTACAGGATTACCTTTATTTTTCACCATTCTTATACAAGTCAGAGCCAAGCCTGATGAACTGAGGATGTCTAGAATGTGAGGCAAGCTGGGCTAGACAATTTATAAGGAAAAGAGATTTATTTGGCACAGTTCTGCAGGCTGTACAAGAAGCATGATGTCAGCATCTGCTTCTGGTGAAGGTCTCAGGCTGATTTCACTCATGGTGGAAGGGGAAGGAGATCAGTGGGTGCAGAGATCACATGGCCCAAAGGAGGCAGGCCAGGAAGGAAGGGAGGTCCAGGCTCTTTTTAACAACCAACTCTCAAGGAAACTCACAGAGTGAGAACTCACTTCTGTGGGACTGGCACCAAGCATTCATGAGGGATCCTTCCTGTGACCCAAACACTCCCACCATGTCTTACCTTGAACATGGGGATAAAATTTTAACATGAGGTTTGGGGGACAAACATCCAAACTATAGCAGTCAGAGAATTCCCCCGTGGCCATGTTTCATGGGAGAAAAGTAAAAGAAGATCAGAGTGACCTTGTTACTACAGTTTTCTCAATTAAAATACTTCAGCTTAAAATACTTGGTATGTCAAGATGCTATATTTTGAGGTATCATATTCTGAGCTCTGACAATATTTTGAAAACTTTTGACCAATACTAGGTAAATCTGCAAGTTCTGAAGGGCAGAAATATCCTTTTCTTGTCCCTATATTGCATATTGGGGACTAAGTCTGTTGTACTTGTCCAACTCATCAAGATGGACCAGGGAAAGTGAATGAGGAACTTACTCACAAGGTTGTGCAAAGTACAAGGTCAGATTTGTTATTTATTTAAAATGTTAAGCATTTAACTGGATCCCTGGGTGATTCTGGGCACGCTTAACACTTGAGAAGTGCTGATATGGCTTAATTCTCTCCTGTTTTCCCCTCCCAAGTTCGCCATTGTACCCCTACTCGCTTTGAGCGCCATAAGCCGCATTCTTTCTCCCTTTCTCTTTCTCTCTGACACTCCCATAGGGTAGAGGAATAGGACAACTTAATGCCACACTTTAAAAAAATTGTTCCCCCCTCTAATCCAGGCTTTTGAGAGGCTCCCAGCTTGCTTCACACTCTAGACACCCCCAGTCCATCAGGCTTGGCTTTGACTTGTACAGAAATGACGAAAGCTTGTGTGGAACCATATTCGCCAGCGTTCAGTTGAGTAGGATAGGGGACATGTCCCTGGTGAGTACCAGAGACAGCTGTTATCAGCATAGGTGTGTGGCCGGAGTTAGGCATGAAGAAGAGGTTCGGTGAACTAAAGAGCAAAGATAACTGAGTGACACCAGAATATGGTTTTTGACCAATGTCACACCAGCTGATTGCCAAATCTACTGCCACCAGGGACCCAGTGGATACTGTTAGAAAGGCCAAGAGGTGAGTCATGTGGAATGCTCTTTTTAGAGTTTGTGAAAGTCAAGTGGCTCTTTGCTCTATTTCTCTGTACAAAAGTAGCAAATGTGTATTGAACTCCTACCATGTGCTGGGTTGTGTGCCGGGTTGAAAAAGTGATGGCCCCTGCCTTCCTGTCCACAAATAGAGATGGAGACATTTGTGTATAACAGGAATTGAAGAGGACCTGAGATGGAGCTGTGGTGTAGACACAGAGATGATGATGAACCCAGCATGGGGAAAGGTGGCAGTCATCCCAGCTGTCAACCCAAAGGCCATTGGTCTTGTTTCTTTCTCACTAACATCAACCTAATTGTGCTCAGGTAATGGGTGATCGAGGGTTTCAAGTGAGTTGGATCTTATATAACTTTGGCAAGCTTAACAGGTTAATGAAGAAAAGGGGGGATTTTAACTTTTTTCAAAACATCACTATTGGAAGTAATCATATTCTTTGGCCATCTATTTATGTCTTTTAAAAATCTGTCTCCTCCCATTGGAATGTCAGACCCTTGTCCAAACAAGGCAGGATTCTGTCCACCTTGTTCAGGGACATTCCCTCAACATGATGGGAACAGCATCTGGCATCTGGAAGACATGCCCACAAAATATGCAGACCAGCCCAGTCAGGCAACTCATTGCAATTCAGCAACTAGTTATTGGTTTTCTGCTGTGTTCCTGTGTTGGGGCCTCGGGACGCTGGTGAACAGATACAGATTGGGGAAGACAAACCCTAGATAGTTTCCTACAGGAGTTTCCTGGACAGAGTTACCCAGAGTGGGCATGAAAGCTATGGAAGCTCTGAGCAATGCTCCCCTCTTGCCCTGAATGTCCCTTCTGTTTCCATTTGGCTGCTCCTGAGTTCTGCAGAAGAGAAGCTCATTTAATATTTATTACATATATGGTTCTTTTAATTACATTTAAATAGCTATATTTTTTCAGTCACTGATTACGTTCCAGAAGTTTTTTTCCAAATAAATGTTCTATTTTTATATTGTACATGAAAAGTATTAAAGAGGTGTTTAAGATGAAACATATTAAAATTATCTTAAAAGTTTGTTAGAGCAATATCTAGGGAATTTGCATCGAGACCATTATACTTCCCATAGCAGTCGAAATGATCTTTCAGAACTAATTTGTAAATATATTTTAAGCATTGATTAGTTTTTTTCCTGGTCTGTTTTTATTTTGACAGCAACCACAGACAATTTGCATTTTATAAATGCTCCCAGAATTCACTGCAACAACAGGTTTCATAGCAAAAATGCAAAAGGTAAACAGGAAGTAAAATGTCTGGTTTTTCTGCTGTAAATAGAGTGAAGAAAAATTACGAACACCAAGGTAAAACTAATACATTTAATTTGACTGATAATAAAATGTTTGTTATCACACGGTACAGTTGATTTTTAAAAATTATATAATTCACTCATACAGTAATTATGCTGCAGAAATCTGCAAACTGCACCTCAGGGATCATAATTACCTTTCATCTGATTGTTTTGCAATAATTGTAGTGAGATTAAACCAATAAGGATATGGTATATTCAAACAAACAAACAAACAAAATCCTGAAAAACACAAACACAAGTTACTATAAGCCTGATAAGTGTTACGGGGTGGCAGAATGCAGAGAGCTTACAGCAGAGGGATTTAACTTAGTGGGGACTTCAGTCTTGAAGGTGTCAGGAAAGGCATCTCTGAGGCATGAAGGGGGTAGAAAGTATCCAAATAAAAGTAAGTGGGGTGGGCAGGAGAGAGAACATCGCAAGCAAGGAAACATGTGAAGACCCCAAGGAGACTGGACACTGGGCAAGTCCTGGAGACTAAAAGACCATCAGAGTTGCAGGAGAGCAGAGGATGAGGTGATATGTGCTTTTAATTTCAATTAAAACAATAGGACAGAAATGTCTGAGACCTTTTCTGAGAGAGCACTAAGCCCTGAAATTGGCTCCCCGGATAGGGCTGTCAGGATAGCAGCTCTGTCTTCCTTTTCCTCAGTCTCACCAGACCCATCTTTCTCCAGAAGTATTTGAAGCTTGAAGAAAGTAGAATCAATGTGGGTTGGGGGGGCAGAACTGACAGAGACAGAAGAGAAAGTAGGCTGGGGACATGCACCTGGCAGTGTTTGGCTGGGGTCAGATGACCATGGAGGCCACAAAGGGAAAAAGGACAATGCTGAGTGCTGGGAACTATAGATACTGGTGCATGATCGTTGATTAGACCTACCAGCAGGGAGTGTGTCTTCCATGGGCATCCGGGCCCCAAGTTCATAGCTAAATGAATAGGGTGAATCTACTCTTAGCTGGAAGAACATTACAGTAGAGTCACCTTGAAGAATTTCAGGTACTGAAATGGTGGTGGTGGGCAGTGTAGGGATGCTTTGGAGCAGAGCTCTGGGAGTTAAGTTGGCATCACATTGTGACCTTTTAAGAAAGTGCTGCATTTATTTCTCATTATTTTATTGATATGTGCTTTTAATTTCAATTAAAACAATAGGACAGAAATGTCTGAGACCTTTTCTGGGAGAGCACAAGCCCTGAAATTAGCTCCACGGATAGGGCTGTCGAGATAGCAGCTCTGTCTTCCTTTTCCTCAGTCTCACCCGACCCATCTTTCTCCAGAAGTATTTGGAGCTTGTCAACTCCAATAACAGACAAAAAGAGGCTCTCTAAAAGACAAAGACATTTATTCAGGAATGGAGCATTGCAATGGGAATATGTATACCATAGTAAAATGTGTGTGTGTTCAGGGAGGTAAAGGAACACCAGGGTTTTTAAGGGAAAACGTGAGAAAGATTACATAAGTATTTTGGACTAATTGTCGTTGGCTACAAAGATTAACAAGGATGCCAGCCCAAGGTTGAACAAGCAATGACTGGGCAGATGTCCTTGTGTAAGTAATTGTCCGGACATAAACTCTTTCCCCCTATTCCTAGCTACTTTCTGTTTTCTCCCTCAGGGAGCAGCCTCTGGCAATGACTGGTCTCTGAAGAGTATGTATAGTCCCAGTAACAGTCATGGGACACAGATGGTCTTCAGTGCTGAGAACAATGTGGGTGGCATCCTTACTCATTGTAATTATAAATACCATGTGGCAAGTTGAACAATTAACTTGCTTGCTTTTAAAATTGCTTGCTATACTGTCCCAAGGTGTGGATTCTTTCACGGACCAGCTGTCATCTCTGCTGCCTTTAAGTTCTAATAAACCAATGTCTTTCCCTACTGGTCCTCCCGGTGACTTCTTTGGAATAGGTAAAGAATCTTATGAGCAAGCCCTCTCAGATTTGGGGTTGCAGAAGTATTTTTGTGTGAAAGATTTTGTGTTGCAGTGGCCTTTGTGCAAGGTTGTACTTTTTATAGTTTTTCTTGTTATCAGGCGTACAAGTGTATGAACTCTCTCTCTCTCTTCATAACCTTTCACAACTCTATTGGTCAGGTTTTTTTTTTAACATTAATGATTCCATTTTGATTCTGACCACTTTTGTAAGCTCTAGCAGTATTTTCTATTTCAATTCCACTCAATAAGCATTTCTTATGCCCCGCTATATCAAAATGCCGGGTACTAAGGGTAAATGTGACCATCATGGCTCAAAAGACTGCCATCTCAGTAGGGAAAACCCCTAAAAGCTCAGAATTATCTTTTGGAGGGCAGACCCTTGCAGTGTAGGCTTCCCTTTCTAGGTGAGTGTTCTAGGAACCCACTGGCATCAGTGTACCAGCTAGCATTGTTGTGAGAGGCTGTGTTCACCTTCAGTGAATTTGTTTCTGGAGATTCTTTCAATGTGTTTGCCCATTTCATGATGGGTGATTTATGAAAGCATCTGCCCATTTTGCGCTGAGTGTTCAACAGTTTTGGACCAAAAAACAGCATTATCGCTGTGCCCCATCCTCTCTATTCACCTGATCTCACCCTGAGTGATATTTTTTTGTTTCCCCAGATGAAAAAATTCTCAAAGGGAAAAGTTTTGTCAATGTGGAAGAGGCAAAACAAAAAAATGGCAGAAGCACTAAAAGGCATAAAAACCAATGAGTTTGAATACCATTTTGAGCAGTGGAAAAAGTGTCTCAATAGGTGTATTGCATCAAACAGAGAGTACTTTGAAGGTGGCTGAAGTTTAAACATGTAAGAACAAATACACAATTTTTTATGAATAAATTCCTGGTTTTTTTTGGGCCCTCCGTATGTAAACAACAACTCTAGTACAAGCTGGTGCCCTCTCTAATGGGGGTCAAGTGAAGTGTTCAGAAGGACTAGGGCATGGAAGCTGGGGAAAGGGAAGTTTTCGCTGAGGGGTGACCCTTGTACTGAGGCGTGCAGGCTAAAGTTGTCTTGATAGGATGGAAAGGGAATTCCAGCAAAGGGACCATTTTAACAAAGGCCTAGAGGAGTAAACCTCAGTTACTGAAGTGTAGGGGAAGAAAAATATTTTTCTTCTTAAACTCTTATACTTTTTAGATGTAATGGACCCCTATATCAAAGAACAGATTAACAAAAGAAAAGCAAACAAGTTTATTAACATGTATACTTTATATATGCATGGGAGATACCAGGGATGAGTTGTACTCAAAGAGATGGCTTTGAATTTCAGCTTAGATAACATCTTCAGCAAAGAACAGCAAAATTTTAGATAAGTGACAAGACAAAGAAAAAGGACTTTGAATCTCTAGGGGTGGCAAATTGTGGGAAGGCAAATAAAAGGCAGACAAAGGCTAGTTAGTAAGGCTTGTTAATGTAGACTCCTCTGATACCTTCTCCAGGCTGGTAAGAGTCCACGATACTATAAAATATGTGTTTGGTCTTACCCCTGGCATACAACTCCTAAAATCCTTAGATTCTCCAAAGCAATGTCTTTGGTATGCTGAGTTGATTGGGAGCTGGCAGCCCCTAGGTAGCTTCAGGATGAAGAATAGTCCCCGGAAAGAACAAGTCAAGACTAGAGGGTTGAGCGTTTCAGTCCCATCCCCAACCTCTGGAAAGGGGGTTGAAGGTTTTAGGTTGATCATGAGTGGCCAACGATATAATCAATCATGCCTATGTAATGAAGCTCTCACAGAACTCCAAAAAGACTGAGTTTCTGGAGATTCCTGGAGGGTAGGGTGGGCAGGGAAGTCCTGCATCCCTTTCCCCATATGCTACTCTATGCATTTCTTCATCTGAGTCCTTGGGAATATCTTTTATATTAAACCAGTAAAAATAAGTAAGTGTTTCCCTAAATTCTGTGAGCTACTCTAGCAAATTCAATAAACTTGAGGAGGGACAAGCCCCAGGTTATTTTGCCTGTGCTTGCCAAATTGGTTGATCACAAGCACAGGCAAAATAACCTGGGGCTTGTGGTCAGCATTGGATGTGAGAAGAAGTTCTCAACTGTCAGGAGCCAACATCTATAGCTACATGACTGATGCCTATAAAGGCCCATCTGAAAGATTGCCTCTAACAAGCAATACCTATAATATTGGTGTGTGATTAGTGGCCAGTGTGCATACATGGCAGTAAAACTTATAAGTAAATCTCTATACACCTGATGGAAAGTTGCACAGCAGAATTATCTTATATGACCTTGTCCCTTCTAAGTTGTACTTCTTTCTAGATATTTTCAAACTTCTATTTCCTGGTAGACTGGTGAGTCAGCTCTTGTTCCCGAAAACAGTTTCCCCTAGAGCTAGGATTAGAAACTAAATTACCATAACAGTTTTATTGCCCTGCCCCTAGCCAGGCAGAACAATTTCTTTTGTTTCGTTACATACTGAAACTCTGTTTGCTTCAGCCGAGGCCATCATCATGGCAGCCATGCATTTCCTTGCTTTTGTTCGTTACATACGTAAGTTTGCTTCAGCCGAGGCCATGGCGGCCATGCATTTCCTTATTCAAGAGTGTGACAGCTACTATTTGATTTCTAGAGTAGACTTGTTAGGATAAAATATATACATATACACTTATAGTTGCATTTACATTTTAGAGTATATTTGAGTAAATTTATGCTTGCTGTTTTGTTTCCTTTTGCTATATTATTCAAATATAATAGTTACTATACGATTTATAAAAGAATTAATGATAAGGTGTTAGCTTAATAGGATATAGCATAGTATTAAAGGTCAATCATTAGAAAAATTAAAGTTTAGACATAGAAAATTCATTTAAGTCATGGTAAGGTTTTATAGTTTGGGAATGAGTTTTGATTGTTGTGGAGTTGCAGGACACTACGTTGGATCATGGTAGGTTAATGGAATAACTAGGTCAACTTATGGATTCTAGTATAGTGTTGGGCTGATGGTATTAATCGTTGAGAATATTGGGAGTCAGTGAACTTGGATTTAACTTGGAAAAGTTTTTTGTATTAATCAGGGTCTGAAACAAAGAGTATAATATGAATGATTTATTGAACATTATGGAAAACACTTTGAACAATCTGTATTGAAATTGTACACCTGTGAATTTAATGTAAGTTTTGTGAAGCACGTCATGCATCATGGAATTGTAATTGTTTGCTTGGAACTTGCAAGTCTCGTGATGGTCTTGTGATGCGTAATTTGCATGGAATTTGTACCCCCCAGCAAGTAATTATCACACTGATGGAGGGTATAGAAAAAGGTATATAAGTTGGAAGGAGTCCGAATAAAATTTGGCTTCAGTCTTGGCCAGACTGTTCCCAGAAGAACTGCCTCTGAGTTGTTTCTTCTCTCCGTCTTGATTCACCGTTGCAGTCCTAACCCACCCTTGGTCGGGACTGGCACCCGACACTCAACCAACGTGATCTGATGCTATCTTCAGATATGCCAGGATTGAATTGAATTAGAGGACACCCAGCTGATGTCCGCTGCAGAATCGATTGCTTGCTGGGTGTATATGGGACCATCCCCACTCATCTGGTGCCAGAAGTGTGTTGTGGGAGTACAGTGGGAGAAACTGAGTTTTTTGTGTTTTTTTTCTATTAAACTGAGTTTTTTTTTTCCCTATTCAGGGCCCAAGGTTGTCTTCAGTGGTTAACCTTTGTTCTCCCTGGTAGAGCCAGGAAGAGGGAGATACCTTTTGTCTTTGTAAATCTATATTCTACTTTTAGGCAAACAGAGGGAGGGCAGAGAACTTTCCTGCATCTTTTTCTTCTTCTTTTTAAATTTAAATTTAATTTAAAAAAAATTTTTTTTTTTTTGAGTTGGAGTCTCACTCTGTTGCTCAGACTGGAGTGCAGTGGCCGCTCCCCGGGCCCCTGCAGCCTCGACCTGCTGGGCTCCGGCAATCCTTCTGCCTCAGCCTTCCGAGTAACCGGAATTACAGGCATGCGCTACCACACCCAGCTTATTTTTTTTTATTTATTGTAGAGATGAGGTCTCACAGCCCAGGCTTTTTTTTAAATTTTAAAGTTGTGGAGTACAAGTCAGGATTGCATACATAACTGACTTAGGCACAGGTGAAATTTTGGGCCTCTCTTTGCCTGGATTAGGATCAGACACCCTTACTGATGTTATGTGCCCCCTTCCTTCCCTGGCAGTGTCCTATTGCCAATCCCTTTTTTGTAATATTATGATAGGTGTTCAGGGTCCACTTATGAGTGAGAACATGTGGTACTTGCTTCTTTGTTTCTGTGATGGATCACTGAGTGTGATAGACTCCAAATCTATCCAAGTCTGCATTTTCTTCTTAACTGTCTTCAGCTCAACAATCCTTCATATTTTGGGGTGACATATGCTGGTCTCCCACAAGAGCATAAAATGTGTGGTAGACACATGGAGTGATACAGCTTGAGGAGTAGCAGGGGCCCCCATTTTGATGGCTTAATGTGACATGTTCAAAAGTTAAAATTGCCTCATGAGGCAGTGGAGAGCCATTGAGGACTTCGTAAGAGGGAGAGTGACAGGGTCTGACATCTGCTATATAATAATCATGTTTCTGGCAGTGCAAAGGGAGAATTGGAAAAGCAAGAATTTGGAGATACAGGGATTAGGGTGTGGGGAACAGATGACAATTTTAGTATTTAGGTAAGAATTTGGAAAAGAGCAGTGGTTCTGGAAAGGAAAGATTAAAAACCAGCTATAGGAGAGGATAGTATTTGTCAACCCACCTGAAATAAAGTTTTAAATACTATGACCAATCTACTCTCATAATTTCAAAAACTATAGATCATTAAGTGTAACATAAAGAAGAAAGAAAGCTATTTACAATAAAATAATACGAATTTCAGTGTGAAGTAGTTAGATACTTTCACTCATGCTAAAATCATCGGGTTACCAAACTGAACTTGTGTCTGCCCTCCCAGTGTGCAGAAAAAGTCAAACACTGACATCAGGATTCACAGTGAGAGAAAGTGAGAGCACCAAGCAAGGAGGATGGGCAGCTAATGCTTAAGACCCAACTTCCGCGATGGCTTGCAAACAAGAGTTTTTAAAGGTGGAGGTACATGGGCTATAGGAACCTAGAATAAACGTAATTTAGCCTTTTTGTTCAGCCTGTAATCCCAGCACTTTGGGAGGCCGAAGCAAGTGGATTGCCTGAGCCCGCAGATTCGAGACCAGCCCAGGCAATTTGGCGAGCCCTTGTCTCTACAAAAAATGAAAAATTAGCCTGGTGTGGTAGCGCGCGCCTGTAGTTCCAGCTACTTGGAAGGCTGAAGTGGAAGGATTGCATGAGCCCTGCAGGTTGACTCTGGAGTGGCCATGAGTGTGCCACTGCACTCCAGCCTGGGCAATGGAGTGAGACTCCAATTTAAAAAAAAACAAGTGGTAGAGGTACATTTCAGGAAAGCAGAAGTCACAGGCAAAATTGTAAATCAATACATGAAAGTAGGGGCTTACTGGTCATGGGTGGATTCAGAGATTCTTTGATTTGCAACTGTTTAAGAAAACAAGGCTTTGTCTAAAACTTGGAGTCAGAAGAAAGGAATGTTAAGATTTGGCCTTAACACAGGTCAGTTAAGATAAGGAAACCTGCTAATCATCATGCAGTGCTATGCCAGAGTCAGGTCACAATATACTGGGTCAGAGTGACCAGTTTAGTAAGATTGATGGTTTGTAGGTGTGATTCTTTCCAGGTCCTTAGGAAGAAATTTGTAATAAAGAACAGAGTTTAGTCCTTAGTTCCCCCTTAGCAGATTTCTCCATGAGAGTGGTTGGCATTTTCCATCTGATAAAGATCTGGGTTTCTGAAAAACAACTCAAGAAAATATGTTAAGGTATTGCTGTTAGTTTCTTTTTCTTTTTTTTTTTTTTGAGTTGGAGTCTCACTCTGTCGCCCAGACTGGAGTGCAGTGGCTGCTCCCGGCCACCGCAGCCTCGCCTGCTGGGCTCCGGTGAGCCTTCCACCTCAGCCTTCCGAGTAGCCGGAATTACAGGTGCGCACTACCACGCCTGGCTGATTTTTTGACTTATTTGAGGTCTCGCTGCCCAGGCGGGTCTCGAACCTGCGGGCTCAGGCAATCCACTCACCTCAGCCTCCCAAAGGCGCGGGATTACAGGCTGAGCCACTGAGTCCGGCTTGCTGTTAGTTTCTATAGGAAACTCAAACACCTGTGACTCTGTCTTGCTTGGGAGAGTACTCTTTAAGTTATTACTATCTTCTTGCTTATGAGGTTCTCAAGGCTAGCTAGGTGCCTGGAATTTCCTTTGAAGGGACTCAAGATTTTCCCTTTATTTCGATGCTTGGCAGGGGACCTCCCCTCAATTTTGCTCCATCTCAATTATGACAGTGACAACTGTGGGTACAACATGATATAGCATGGGGTGTTTCAAATGGCATTTCAAACACCGTCGAGTGCTATTGCCATTTGTGATATGATTTTTCTATAATCTGGACATGTCTTGGAGAACCAGAGATGTAGAGGAAGAGTCAAGGGTAACCTGGAAAGGTGAGGTGAGGAAGAGGGAGGTGTTTAAGATGCATCTGGGATTTCCACCTTCTGCTGAGAGGTGTGTGCCGCCCCACTAGAGGCAGGGAACTCAAAAATGAAAGGTTTGGTGGGAATGCCCTGATGCAGGTGAGAGGATGCAGGTAACTGTTGACTTCATGTAATGATACAGGGACCCATTAGTGTCCCTCCATGTTGCCACAGTCCCTAGAGAAGGGCATGGTGGGGATTCAAGCTCTCCTGCACATTCCTGAGCAGATTATTGAGAGTTCCCTTGTCTTCTAAGCACTCCCAATAAGTAGCTTCAGGGGATCCTTGACTTCCCTGCAGACTATGCCCAAGATGTAAATTCCTATTTACTCCCTTTCTTTGAACTATATAATATCAAGGTAGTCGTAAATCTTGTGATCTGTATGACTTTTGCAATGCATGATGTCTTAGGTCTTGTAAACTTTCTTTACTCTGGATTGCCTGAGCCCACGGGTTCGAGACCCACCTGGGCAACTTGGCAAGACCTCGTCTCTACAATAAATCAAAAATTAGCCAGGTGTGGTAGTGTGCGCCTGTAGTTCCAGCTACTTGGAAAGCTGAGGCAGAAGGATCACCAGAGCCCAGCAGGTCGAGGCTGCGGTGGCTGGGAGCGTGCCACAGCACATCAGTCTGGGTGACAGAGTGAGACTCCAACTCAAAAAAAAAAAATTTCTTTACTCTAAATGTCACTAAATGTAAAATGCAGCATAACCTAAGTTCTGTACAGTGCTCTGCTGGTCACATGGCTAATGCATAGGTACCAACAACTCTGGACTATAAAAGTGAACCATAAAAGCCCGAGGGTGAACAGAACCATTTTACAAAGATCTCAAGTCGGTTCTGCTTCCCAGATTCGAACTCAGAAATAAACTTCTTTCTATTTTGATTTATTGGTATCAAGGGGAGCAGCTGAACATTACTCAGACTATAACAATGTCAGTTGAGTTTGAGGGGGCTAGTGGACCTCTCTTCAGGAATTTCCTGGAAATCCAAGACCATCCGCAGCATCAAATGTAACAGAGTTTGAGTGAAAGGAAGATTTGAGACGAGGCCACTGAACTTAACAGTAAGGCAGTAGTGTGTGACTTTGAAAGAACTGAGGTGGTAGTGTTGTGAATTGAAGCTGGAGCACAGAAAAGGAAGACCTTTGGGCTTAATGAATTACATGCATCAGGTTTTTAGAACTTGGATTGTTGAAACAATGACTCTCTCCTTGGCCTCACTTGTGTCAGGCTCTTTAAGCTATTTTCTTAATGAGACTTCGACCATGGTCTTCAGTATCCATCCTGATCGGGCCTGCATCACCCAGTTTTAGCAAAAATCCTGCTAAGTAAGTTTAGAGAGAACCTCTCCCACTCCTCCCCCGACCCCCACCATCCTTGATATCCGATCACTCTCAATATCTGGTCAAATTCCTCCTTCCCCAGGTGACACCTGATCCACCAGGCCTGCCTTCAGCAAGAATCCCATTAGGTCAGTTTAGAATTCTTCCCTCTTGATGTCTCCTCTTAGTAATTTCCCATCTACGGGTCCCCCTCTCCACCATACTCCTCGGCCATATATTTCCACTTGCCCTCGTTTTCAGAATTGAGCCTATTTCTATAGTGAAAGGAGCTACCCATAGAAACCTAGAATAAACTTAATTTAGCCTTTTTGCCTCAGCATAACCATTTTTGCTTACACTTTACTCCTGACGTGCTTTGAATCTAGCACAGGTTAGACAGATAAATTTCCAAAAGGCAGGTTTTAGGAAGCCTTCTGACATTCTACTGTAGGCCAAGCTGGCAGCCTACCCCACCCCCTCAGGAAATCTCCATCAGATGCAAGACAAGGACAGAACCCTAGAAATAATAAGACCACCTCTTAGTCAAGGAGTTTGTGGATTGCAAATGTCTAACAAGTCTCTTGCAAGAAAACCCCCTCTCCCTTGTCTCCGCCCATCTAGCCCACCACCACCACCTAGGGCAGGAAATGACAATGTCCAGAGACCTCAAGATCTAAGACTTAAGTGACTAATCAGCATCAAAGGCCCGCAGCCTTGGACACTCCTTCGGGCCCAAATCCCCCTACCCCAAAGCCCTTAAATATATCAATTTTGTGGCTCTTCGAGGCCACACTTGCCTCTGAGTGTCGTCTCCTTTCCAATCTGTGAAAGGTAAATAATAAACTTTACTTCTTTCTACTTTCTCTTTTTATTTTTATTTATTTTATTTATTTTTGAGTTGGAGTCTCACTCTGTTGCCCAGACTGGAGTGCAGTGGCTGCTCCCAGCCACCGCAGCCTCGACCTGCTGGGTTCTGGCGATCCTTCCGCCTCAGCCTTCCAAGTATCTTTTTATTTTTATTTTTGAGTCAGAGTCTCACTCTGTCACCCAGACTGGAGTGCAGTGGCCGCTCCCGGCCACCGCAGCCTCAACCTGCTGGGCTTCGGCGATCCTTCCGCCTCAGCCTTCCAAGTAGCTGGAACTACAGGCGCGCACTACCACGCTCGGCTAATTTTTTGATTTATTGTAGAGATGTGGTCTCGCCAAGTTGCCCAGGCGGGTCTTGAACCCGCAGGCTCAGGCAATCCACTCTCCCAGCCTCCCAAGGCACGGGATTACAGGCTGAGCCACCGAGCCCGGCTACTTTCTCTTTTTAATAATCTTGCATTATTCCCATGGCCCGGCACTGACTCCGGCCCACCTTGCCTCAGGTGACACTTTCATATAATGAGGTATTTTTCCCCCCTATTGCAATCGCTCCAGAGCAAAATCAATCTTTACCATTTTAACTATTGTTAGGATCTGGTTTTCTTTAACAATCGTAAGGAGTGGGGAGAGAAAAATGAGTGTGGGTACAGTGGGCGTGTGAGTGTGTATGTGGAAAGGCAGATGGGGAAGTAGAGGTGGGCAGATGAAGATAAATTACAATTAATTTGACATGAGCTCTATTTCCAAAATTTGTTGAAGTAATCAAATGCAATATTAAGGTTTTCCTTTTTTCTTAAGAAATGTAAAAGGCATCTAGCATAGTTTTCCTGGAACATACTACTGGCACTTTATTACTGTCAGTTGATTTAGACGTCAGTTGGCCTTCCAGTAAAACGGGAGATAACTCAGTTAAAGAACGTGTTGGAAATGTAATTATTGCTTTCCAATGATCAGGCCAAAGGCTTGCCTGTGGTTGCTGTTGCCTGTGGTCGCTGGAGGTGTCTGGTGGTCTAAGGCTTCTTGAGGAGGTGATGGGCAGATCACTGTTAGGGTACAGACGGGCCGGGTGAGGGTGGAGTGGCTCAGGGAAGGCGCACAGCACCGCCGGGGCTGGCAAGCTGGAGGGGTCGCGCTGGGAACCCAGAGATCTGAGTAAATGCAAAGAATTGCAACGCACAGAGGTGAGAGAAGAAAAGATTTATTTAAGAAGAGTTCGCCCCCCCCAGACAGGGAGTGAGCCTACGCTCTAGGTGAGTGTGGCCTCCTAGCCACCCAGAGTCCTGGCTTAAATCCTTCTCTTGGAGATGTTGCACCTGACTGCTGTGACTGCTGTGACTTCCTTATCGACCACCTGTGGATGTCTTGGAGAACCTGTGACACAGAGACCCATTAATGTCCACCCACATTATTACAGCCCCTAGAGAAGGGCGTGACAAGGATTCTAATTCTCCTGCACCTTCCCAAACGACATTCCTTAGACCTAATGGAGGGTGCACCTCCTCTTATCTCCTAGGCATTTCCAGTAGGTAGCTTTGGGGGATCCTTGGCTTTCCTGTAGATAGTGTCCAATTTACTGGAAGATCGAATCCCCACCTGCTCTCCCTCTGAGCGGTTATAACTTTTGTAATTACAAGTTTCATGACTTTTACAATCCTTGCCCAATGCAAGGCCTTGTAAATTCCCTTTACTCTAGGCAAGCTTGATTGCCACTATGAGATACCTCAGATACCTGGAAGTCTATTTCTGAAAAGACAAAGTCGGTAAAGTTAATTATACCTAAAGTGTGCATTTCTCCAAAAGCATAGTTTCTACTTTCTCATCATTGTGTCAGGGTTCAAGAACAAGATGAAAAATGGCTTCCCACTCTCGGTCTGTCCTTTCAATTCCAGGTTATCATTTCTCCATTTGGACATGGAAAAAGGAAAATGTGATTTTTAAAAAATGTCACTCATTTGGCATTAGGACAGAAAGCCACATAGGTCTTAGTATTGAGATTAGAAGACTTAGAGGCTGATTTTCAGGCCCCATTTGGAGACTGCACAGCCCCTCTATCCCTCCCTCCCAGCCTGCAATATAAAAATTCACTTAATTCCGTTTTACCTCTCTGACCTACTGTGCTTATTACATTATCCTTCTCCCACTCACCCAGTTGTTTAGTGCAGCTGAGTCAGGCTGACATTTTGATAATAAACTCCAGGACGAGATGAGTTTTCAAATTTGGTGTCTCTCCCCTAATACCGTTTTCATTGATTCTGAGAGTTGTTGGAACAATTGAGGCTTTTTTACAATTCCCGAGTGGGAACTCAGACATTCTTTTGAGTGAGTGTGCAAGAACACTCTCTCTTTGTACAAAGATGGCTTAGATTTCTTCACAGCTTCCTCTCTGGCAAAAGCTCAGGAAGCATAATTGGGTTGGGGGATGGGGCATGTGTTGAATGAAAATGTTTTGTAATTTCAGAGCAACCAAACAAAACAGATCCTTTGGAATGGTTTTATTCTCTGTGGCGACAGTGGTGGGCACAAGATTTCCTTCTCTTTCCTAAGCTGCGTTTGTGGCCTTTTGCATTACCTCGTCACTGGCAGAAAATAGGATTTCTCACCTACAGATGGTGAAGAGAGAAGAAGCTAGCCTAAACATTAGGTAGAAATTACTTGTCAAGTTTGATCAATTCAGAGAAAATCCAAATCCCCTTTGAAAAGACATAGTTGATACTCAGAGATTAGCGGGGATGTCCTTATAGATCCATTGTTTGACTAAATTGTCCGCATATGCGGTATGTTTGCTCAATGAATGATACATTTGCATCTAAATGGTCCATAAATAATTTGGTTCTGCTACAGACAGTGCAATAAACAAGCCCCCTCCGCCTGGTGAACTTGTGAGATGTGTGATTCTGCTATTATTTGACAAGGCACTGGGGAAGGAGTACATGAATCTATTAACAAGACCCAGGCTCCATTATGAGCTGAGATTTGAGTGAGCAGGCAGAGAAATCTTTCATAATGTGCAGCTTTGGCCTCCAGCTCTCTGAGCAAAAAAAAATTTAAAAAAGATCATAAATAAGAGTGAAAAGTTGGGCAGGAAACCCAACACCCCTTTTCCATGTTGCCAGTGTAGCAATTCTGCTTTGCGCTTGGGGACGTAAGATGTGAGGTGTTAATTACCATCTGCATGCTGCTTTTATAAGAGCATTGATTACCTAGTCTTCCCATCCAGCAGCTCCGTGGTGAGTATTTATAGCACACATGTGAATGTGGGGCCCGTGATCTATGTCTGAGGTGATACTCCGAGGGCTTTAGCTACTATGTAGACATGACCAGGTATTAGGATCTGTAACTCTCTCTCCATGTCCAAACTGATGAGTTCCAGCTCTTAATTTGGAAGTCAGGGAATTGAACGATGGCATTGACAGTTGCCAGTTTCCATTTGCAGTTACGTTGTGCCTGTTATGTCAAAACTGTGACTTTTTTATGGCTTCCTTTCATGAGATTTGTGATGTTCCATTCTTTTAAAAAGCTCCAATGGGATGGTATACCTTGATTTAAGAAAGTTCAGTATATTAAATCCAGTTTCACATAGAAAAATATAGAAGGATGGTTATTCGCTTTGCAAAAGGATTCACAGAGGGATCCTTCAAGGGATAAATATTATATGTGGCACTTAGAATGTGATTTAGTTCATTGTCCGGGAGTGTGTCTATGGGCAAAAATGCTGTCTACTTAAAAGAGTTTTGGAGCTCCTTACTTCAGATTATTCAGCCTTTAATCCGAGTCCACACTGGCTAGGGGCAGTCAAGAACTCAGGTGATAATTCCAGCTTCTAATTCGCAGTTTTGTTCCTGAAACTCCAAGTTTTTCATCTTTAACTTGGCAAATGATGTAACTTGGCTCCCTTAATGCAGATTCCAATCCCCTTTTCATTTGCGTCCCCCAGCTGGAGAGCCTGAAAGCTAAGACCCACACTGCCCAGTTACCCTGGCATTTAGGAGTCCTTACATTTGATTTCTGACAAACATGACGGCAAGCATAGCTGGCTCTTCTGGAACAGTTGTGGCAGAGCTTCTGACACTAAAGTCCAATCCCTAGCATTAAGGTGCCAAGCTGCAGAAGGCAACAGCAGTGGAGTTTCTGCTAGAAGAGCTCCACACTGT
>JAPVLO010001930.1:0-49105 GCA_027257055.1 Cephalopachus bancanus
GGCAACTGAAAGAAAAAAAAAAAAGGAAAAAAAAAGAACTTTCATTTGTGGATGGAATTGGGATGACCGTGAACAGACAGAGATCATTTGGGAAGGAGGCCCCAGCCTTGGAACTAGAGTTCCCGAATGACGGTGGATTGACAGACAATCGGGCTGTGGCTCTGGGAGGCTGAGGCAGGTGATTGCTGGAGCACAGGATTTTGAGACCAGCCTGGGCCACGTAGCAAGACCTCGTCACTCCACAGAATGCAAACATTGGAATAGCACACGGTAGCGTTCACTGTCCCGGCTACAATGGAATCAGTGGCCTCCATCCTGGGTCATTCCTTAATGTCGCCCCCGCTGACAGAATGTGCAAGTCCAGGCTGGGCACCAAGGTTCACGACCGTCAGCCCCATGCCCAGGGAGGCCGAGGTGGCAGCCTGCCTGGGCCCAGGGGTCAGAGTCCAGCACAAGTGACATGGCCAGACCTTGTCTCGGCTAGAGGTCCCCCAAATAGAGTCAGGCGTGGTCTGCCGTTGAGTCCCAGCTGCTCAGGGGCTTAGGTGGGAGGACCACCTAAGCCCCTCATGTGGAGGTCTTGGGACACAATCGTGCTGCTACTCCCCAGCCTGGCTGACAGAGACTTTTTCGCCAAAAATATGCCTCCCACTTGCATCATGACAAGTGACCACGACTCCTCAGGGATAGGTCTGCTTGGCCAGGGGACGATGGAGAGATCAGAAGTGTAAAGGGCCTCCCCTCACCCAAAGGTGGCAGACAGGGTGACCGGAACCTGGTCTGGATGTGGCATTGACAGACCACCTTGTTCGCTCTGGGCCTGATGGCCACCCAACCTCGGGACCGTGTGTTCTGTGAGCTCACACACGTCTTCCCTGTGGGACAAGAGTGTGGAGGGTGAATGCAGGCCTTCTTGGGTGTGTCACTGGGGGCAGGGGGCAGACATTCCCTGTGGCCACCTTTGAAACCTCCAGCAAATGGCAGGTCAGAAAGTGCTTTTTCCTTTCCCATCCTTAAGGGTGACTCTTCACGCTGGGCGGCAGGGGTGTTGGTGGTGGTGATGCTGGTGATTACTATTATTATTTGAAGTCAGAATCCCGATCTGTCCCCCAGGCCAGAGTGCAGGGACACTCTCACAGCCACCACGGACTCCAGATGCCAGACTCAGGCGATCCTCCATCTGCGGCCACATGAGTGACTGGAACCACAAGCATGCACCACCACGATCGGCTTATCTTTGGATTTATTTTTGATGGCCAAGAAAAGGTCTCACCCCATGTCCCGGGCTGGTGTCCAAGCCACAGGATCAGGCTGTCCAACTGCCTGGGTCTCCGAAGGACTGGAATGCCATGCTGAGCCCCTCACCCTGGCCTGTGGTTGTGGTGGTGGTGGTGGTATTATTATTCCGAGTCTGAGTCCTGCTCTGTCACACAGGTAAGAGCACAGGAGCCCGCTCTTGGTCACTGCGGCATACAGCAGCTGGGCTCCTGTGAACCTCCTACCATAGCAAGCTCAGTGCCTGGTACGAGGGGCATGCACCCCCATGCTTGGCTTATTTTTATTGGCTTCTTGTAGTGACGAGGTTTTGCCAAGGTGCCTGGGCTGGTCTCAAACATGGGGGCTCAGGCCATCCTCTTGCCTTGGCCTTCCAGAGTGCCATGACGACAGGCGTGATCCCCTAAGCCTTTCCTCCACAACCCACTCGGGGTTCCACCATGAGTCGAGCTCCCTTCTGTTGACCCAAACCCCAGAAAGTGTGGCTGGAGTCACCAACCGACCCCTCCCCAGTTGAATGCCTGCTGCTGGGGCATGTCTCCACTGGGGTGACCACTTCTCCACATGCCTCGCTCCAGAGGGTGGACCCTCTCTCTTCTGCCAGGGGTGGCCTCAGGGAAAGGGAGGGCGTGACTTTCGGGGGGGGCGGGAACAGCCAGGTGACCCATGCCTGTCTACACGGCACTCAGAGAGGCCGAGATGGGAAGATGGCCAGAGCCCAGGATCTCAAGACCAGGCTGGACACCATAGCAAGCACCCTGTTCGACCTCAAGCAAAACCAAGAAAGCCTTGGGTGAGGGCAGGCCACGGCAGGGGATCACCTCCAGCCGGGAGCTCAAGACTGGGCAGGGAGACCAGGATCCCTGACCAAATGAAAAGCCTGTGATCGGCACAGTTTGGGAGACCCAGGCTGAGAGGATGGCCCAAGTTGGGCAGTTTGAGAGTAGCCAGGGCAACCTAGTGAGGAAAGAAAAGGAAGGAATGAAAAGAAAGAAAGATATCCATTCTTCTGCCACCCTTCTGCCCTCAGTCCTTCCATTGCCACCCACCCCACATGTGAGGGTCCCCAAGTTCGGAAACTTCTAGTCCCAACCAACACCACTACGGCTGCCCCTGCTTTGGTGCAGGAGATCCTGAGGCTAACTGGCTGGGTTCCAGCTGGCTCTCCTCTCCAAGGAAAGGAATGTGCCCCAGGCAGGCCAACCCTCCAACTCAGCAATGAGGACCTTTCAACAAGAAAGGCCAGTGACATAAGCCTCACTTGGGGATATTTCAGCCCCCTTAATCCTATTTTACCTGACTCTAAAGCCAGTTGCCTTGTGAACATGCCATGAGCAGTTGAGAATCTGTATGATTCTGATGATTTTGGAGACAAGGTCTGGCTGTGTGGCCCAGGCTGGGGCCCAGGGACAAGACTGTCATTCACCGCTAGCCTCGAAATCACAGGCTGTGGCAATCCTTCTGCCTCAGCCTCTGGGACGACAGGCACCTCGACCCTTAGGCACCCTGTTTTGATGGGTGAGGAGTGGGGTTCTCTTTGTGTGGCCCTGGGTTCCAGCCATCCTCCCTCCTCGCCCTCCCCGAACACTGGGATTCCATTGGTGGGCCACTGCAACAGACTTTCTGGTTCATTTTTGAAGAAGGATCGAGGCCAGGCTCAGGGGTTCAGCCTCGTTATCACAGCGCTTCGGTAGGCTGAGGCCAGTGGCAGGCCTGAAACCGTGGACCGAGATTGGCCCAGGCACATTGGCGAAACCTCGTCTCTACACTCCATCTCAAATGAGCCATGTCTGGTGGTACATCCCTGCCATTGCGGCTCCTCGGAATGCTGGGTAAATGTTCCTGGAGCTTGGTATTCATTTGTTTATGGAGTTGGGAACATTGTGAACAGTTTAAATTTGGAAGGATGCTCCAATCTTGGGTCTATGTTCCCGAAAGACAGTAGATCACCAGACAATCAGTCTGTGGCTTTGGGAGGCCGAGGCGAGGGACTGCTGGAACCCAGAAGTTCAAGACCAGCCTGGGCCATGTAGCAAGATCTCGTTGCTCCCTAGAATGCAAATACTGAAGTCAAGCTTTGTGGCATCTACGGTACAGGCTACACGTGATGTGGTGGCCTCTGTCTCGGGACATTCCTTTGCATCACCCCAGCCAAAAGAAAGTGTGAATCCGGGCCCAGGCACCATGGCTCATGGCCATCAGTCCTGTGCCCTGGCAGGTTGAGGCTGGAGGCTGTCTGAGCCCAGGGAATGGAGACAAGCCTAGGCCATGTGGTCAGACCTCATCTCAGTGAGAGGTCCCCAAAATCAAGTCAGGCGTGATGGAACCTGGAGTCCCGGCTGATCACTGTGTCCAAGGGCCACCTTAGCTTGGGGCCATCTATTCCATGAGCTCACACACATCTTTGCTGTGGGGCACAAGTTGGAGGGTGGAGGCAGACCTTCTGGGGCGTGTGGCTGAAGTCGCAGGACAGACATGCCCAGTGGTCACCCTTGTAACCTCCTGCGAATAACAGGCCGGAAAGTGCCTTTTACTCTCCCATCCTTGAGGGTGAATCCTCGCATGAGTGGCATGATTACTGGTGGTGGTGGTGGTAATTATTACTATTATTTAGTGTCGGAATCCCACTCTGTCACCCAGGGTAGAGCACAGGAGCACACTCTTGGTCACTGCAGACTCCACCTCCTGTGCTCAGGTGATCCTACTGCCTATGCTGCCTGAGTGCCTGGAACGACAGGCTTGCACCACCACACCTGGCAAATCTTGGGATTATTTATTTATTTATTTATTTATTTATTTATTTATTGAGGTATAGTCTCACTCTGTCACCCAGACTGGAGTGCAGTGGCTGCTCCCAGCCACCACAGCCTCGACCTGCTGGGCTCCAGCGATCCTTCCACCTCAGTCTTCCAAGTAGCTGGAACTACAGGTATGCGCTACCATGCCTGGCTAATTTTTGATTTATTGTAGAGATGAGGTCTTGCTAAGTTGCCCAGGCAGGTCTCAAACCCATGGGCTCAGGCAATCCACTCATCTCAGCCTTCCAAGGCATGGGATTACAGGCTGAGCCACCAAGACTGGTTGGGATTTATTTCTGAGGGCAGAGACCAGGTCTCACCCCATGTCCTGGGCTTCTGTCGAACCTACAGGATCAGGCCATCCACCCGCCTGGGCTTTCAAAGAGCCATGATGCAAGGCTGAGCCCCTGAGACTGGCCTGTTGTGGTGGTGGACTGGTTGTTAGTATTATTATTCTGAGTTGGAGCCCCACTCTCTCACCCGGGCCAGAGCACAGGGGACTGCTCTTGGCCACCACAATCTCCACTGGCTGGGCTCTGGCAATCCTCGTGCCGCAGCATCACGAGTGACCAGACCGACAGGCGTGTGCCACCACAATCTTCTTTTTTTTGGCTTCTTGCAGAGACGAAGTCTTGCCAAGAAGACTGGGCTGGTCTTGACCCCAAGGCCTCAGAAAATCCTCTCAGATCAGACTCCCATAGCACCAGAATGACAGGAGTGAGCCACCACGCCTAGCCTCCACACACTTCTTGGGGCCCCACCATGAGACCTGATCCCTTCCAGTGGACCAGGCCCCCGGGGGGGAGACCCTAGTGTAGGGGCGTGTCACTGGCAGGGTGCCAACCTCTCTGCCTGCCTCATTCCCTAGGATGGTGCTCAGCTCCTTCCAGAGGCCGCCTCAGGGAAAGGGAGGGCAGTGTTAATCTCAAACCTTCTAGGGATCAGGTATGGCCGGTGACCCACACCTGCCTTCACAGCACTCGGGGAGGCCAAGAAGGGAAGATGTCAGGAACCTGGGAGATTGAGTCCAGGCTGGACACCATAGCAACCACCCACCTCGACACCAAGCAAATCCCAGAAAACTTTGGGTGAGAGCAGGTTTTGGCAGGAGGATCGTCTCCAGCTTAGAGTTCAAGACCAGGCAGGAAGCCCAGGATATTGATCAAATGGAAAGCCTGTTAATGCAGCAGTTTAAGAGGCCCAGGTCAAGAGGATGGCCCGAGTTTGGTGGTTTGAGAGCAGCCTGGTCAACCTAGTGAGGAAAGAAAAGGAAAGAAAGAAAGAAGGAAAGAAAGAAAAAAAGAAAGAAAGAAAGAAAGAAAGAAAGAAAGAAAGAAAAAATTTTCTGCAATCCTTCTGTCCCCAGTCGTTTCCCCCCACCCCTCCAACATGTGAGGGTCCCCCAAGCTCTGTGCCTTCTAGCCGTAACCCCACACAATGGATGCCATCGCTTTGGTGCGGGTATTCCTGAGGCTCCCTGGCCGGGTTCCTGCCAGCTCTCCTGTCTAAAGTGAGAAATGTGCCGCAGGCAGATCAACCCTCTGACTCGGCAATGAGAACAATCCACCAAGAAAGGACAGGGACACATCCCTCATCCGGGGACATTTCTTCAACCCAATCACATTTTTCCTGGCTCTAAAGCCAGTCGCCCTGTGAACACACAATGCAAAGTTGAGAATGTGTGTACAATTCTGATGTTTTTGGAGACAGGGTCTTGCCCTGTGGCCCAGGCTGGGGTCCAGGGACAAGACCGTCATTCACCGCAAACCTCGAAATCACGGGCTCTGGCAATCCTCCTGTCTCAACCTCCAGGGTGGCCAGAATGATGGGCACCTCAACCCCAGACCACCTGTTTGGATGGGTTCAGAGACGGGAGCTTCCTGCTTGTCCTGGGCTGGCCTTGGGCTTCTGGTCTCCAGCCACCCTCCTGCCTCAACATCCCAGGGTGCTGGGATTCCAGTCGTGGTCTGCCACACCAGGTCTTCTGGTTCATTTTTTATGAAGGATTGAGCCTGTGCTTGGGGGCTCAGCCTCGTTATACCAGTGCTTTGGAAGGGTGAGGGCAATTGCCAGCACGAGCACATGGACCAATTCTCCCCTGGGGAACCCGGGGAGGCCTTGGCTTTACCGTCCATCCCAAATAAGCCTGGTGGGGTGGCATGGGCTTCTCACTCCAGTTCCTCAGAAGGCTGGGGAAAGGCTCACTGTAGACCGGCCTGCCTAAGCAGCAGTGACCTGGAGCAAGGCCCCACTCTCCAACCCGGGTGGCAGAGAGAGACTTCAACTCAAAGAAAAAAAGGTATAAAAAAGAGCATCATTTGTGATGGAATTGGGATCATTGTGAGCAGACAGATCATTTGGGAAGGAGGCCCTGCCTTGGGCCTAGTGTTCCTGAAAGATATTGCATCAGCAGACAATTGGGCTGTGGCTTTTGGAGCCCAAGGCTGGGGACCACTGTAGCCAAAGAACCCGAGACCACCCTGGACCATGTATCAAGATCTTGTCAATGCCCAGAATGCAAACACTGGAGTCGCGCATGGTGGTGCCTGTGGTCCTGCCCACATGGGATTTGTTGGACTCTATCTCATGGCATTTCTTTGCATTGCTCCCGCTGAAGCTCATAAGAGTTCAGACCAAGCACCGTGGCTCATGGCCATCAGCTCCCATCCTGGGAGGTCGAGTTGTGAGGCTGCCTGAGCCCAAGGGTCAGAGACCAGCCTGGGTGACATGGCCAGACCATGTTTTGGCAAGAGGTACCCCAAACGGAGTCACATTTGGTGGCACCTGGAGTCCCGGCTGCTTGGGACCTGAGGTGGGAGGACTGCCTGAACCCCCCAGGTCGAGGGCTTGGGAATCAGAATCATTCTTCTGCACCCCAACACGGCTGACAGAGACTCCAGCGACAAAAAAAACGCCTCCACACATGTGTCACAACATGCGTCCACGTCTCCCCAGGGAAAGGTCCACATGGGCAGGGACGATGGAGTGAATGAGAAGGGAAGGGCCCTCCCCCCTCCCGAAGGTGGGAGACAGGGTGACCGGAAGCTAGGCTGGCCGTGGTATTGCCTGACTGCCTTGATCAACGTGTGTGTAACAGCCGCCCTAGGTCAGCACCATCTGTTCCATAAGCTCACACACCGCTTTGCCATCGGGCACAAGTGTGGAGGGTAGAGGCAGGCTTCTGGGGAGCGTGGCCGAATGTGCAGGACGGACTTGCCTGGTGTCCACCTTTGAAACCTCCCATAAACTTCAGGCCGGAAAGTGCCTTTTCCTCTCCCATCCCTGTTAGTGACTCTTCGTGCTGGGTGTCAGGGGTGGTGGTGGTGGTGGTGTTGGTGATTATTATTATTTGGAGTCAGAATCCTGCTCTGTAGCCCAGCCACCAGTGCAGGGGCATGCTCACAGGCACCACCAACTCCACCTCCTGGGTTTAGGCAATACTACTGCCTCGTCCCCCTGAGTGGCTGGTACCAGAGGCCTGCAGCACCAAGCCCGGCAAATCTTTGGATTTATTTTGATGGCCAAGATGAGGTCTCATCACCTGTCCTGGGATGGTGTGGAACCAGCAGTCTCAGGCCATCCACTCGCCTGGGCCATCGAAGTGCCAGGATGCCAGGCTGAGTCCCTGAGCAAGGCATTTTGTTGTGGCAGTTGTGGTGGTTGGTATTATTACTCTGAGTCAGAATCCCTCTCTGTCACTCAGGCCAGGGCACAGGGGTCCGATCTCGGCACTGCAGCTTCCACCGGCGGGGTTCCAGCAATCCTTCCACCATGGCCTCCTGAGTGGCTGGAAAGACAGATGTGCACCACCACACTCGGGTCATTTTTTTGGCTTCTTGTAGAAATGAGGTCTTGCCAAGGGGCCCAGTCTGGTCTTGAACCCAGGGGCTCAGGTCATAATCTCATCTTGGCCTCCCAGAATGCTGGGATGAGAGGCATGATTCCCAGCACCCACTATCCCCACCCCTATTGTGGCCCCACCATGAGGCCCACTCCCTTCTGATGATGTGGGACCCCAGAGAGTGCAGCCACAGTCGCTGGCTGACCCATCACCAGGGGTAGTGCCAGATGAAAGGGTGTGTATCTGCCTGGGCACCCACCCCTCTGCCCGCCTAGGTTCCCCGGGGTCAACTGGCACACTCCTCCCAGGGCTGCCTTGGGGAAAGGGAGGGCATGACTATCAAATGTTTTTGGAGGTGGGAATGGTCAGTTGATGCACGCCTGTCTTCTTGGCACTCGGGGGGAATGAGAGGCAAATAATACCAGAGCCCTGGAGCTTGAGACCAGGATGGACACCATAGCAAGCCCCCACCTCGACTCCAAGCAAAACAAAGAAAACCTTGGGTGAGGGCAGGCCTCAGGGGAGGATCACCTCCTGCCAGAGTTCAAGACCAGGCAGGAAGTCCAGGATGTGGACCAAATTGAAAGCCTGTGATTGCAGTAGTTTGGGAGGCCCAGGCTGAGAGGGTGACCTGAGTTGAGTAGTTTGAGAGCAACCTGGGCAACCTAGTGAGTAAAGAAAAGAAAGAAACATGGAGGAAGGAAAGAAAAAGAGAGAGAGAGAGAGAGAGAGAGAGAGAGAGAGAGAGAGAGAGAAAGAAAGAAAGAAAGAAAGAAAAAGAAAGAAAGAAAGAAAGAAAGAAAAAGAAATCCATTCTTTTGCAAACATATTTCCCCAGACCTTCCCCCCCATCTCTCCCACATGTGAGGGTACTCCACCTAGGCACCTTGTAGCCCAACCCAGACCAATGCCTGCTCCCACTTTGGTGTGGGAGTTCCCGTGGCTACCTGGTTGCATTCCTACCAGCTCTCCTCTCCAAGGTGAGAAATGTGCTGCAGGCAGGCTTACCTGCCCATTCAGCAATGAGGACCTTCTGCCAAGAAAGGCCAGGGACACATTCCTTACCCAGGAACCATTCTTTCCCCCAGTCCCATTTTTCCTGACCCAAAAGTCAGTCATCCTGTGAACACAGTGTGCACAGTTGAGAATCAGTGTACAATCTTGATTTTTTTGGAGACAGTGTCTGGCTCTGTGGCCTCAAAATTGCAGACACCAGTGATCCATCCATCTCAGTCTCTGGAGTGGGCAGGAAAATGGGTGCCTTGACCCAAGATCACCTGTATGGGTGGGTGCAGAGATTGAATCTCCCTGCATGGCTAGGGTTGACCTTGGGCTCCTGGGCTCCAGCCATCCTCCCACCTCAGGCTCCCAGAATGCCAGAATTCTAGGCATGGGCCATCGTGCCGAGTCTTCTGGTTCATTTTTGACAAAGGATCAAAGCCGGGTTCAGGGGGTTAGCCTTATATTTACAGCACTTTGGGTGGCAGAGGCCAGCAGCCGGCTCCAGCCCACAGGCCAAGACCCACCAGAACACGCAATGAGACTTCGTCTCTACCCTTCATCCCAAATGAGCCAGGTATGTTGGCGTGTGCCTGTTGTTCCAGCTCCTCAGAAGACTGGGGAAAGGCTCACCAGAGCCTGGCAGGCCAATGCTATGGTGACTGGGAGTGAGCCACCACCCACCAACCTAGGTGAAGGAGTGAGACTCCGACTCAAAGAGAAAAAGGAAAAAAGGAACAAAAGAAGAGCTTCCATTTTTGTATGAAATTGGCATCATCATGAACAGACAGAGATCATTTGCGAAAGATGCTCCAGAATTGAGCATAGATTTTCCGAAAGATGGTGGATCTGCAGACAATCATGCTGTGACTTTGGAAGTCTGAGGCGGTGGAACCCTGGAGCCTGGGGGTTTGAGACCAGCTTGGGCCAGGTAGTGAGACCTCATCACTCCAGGAAAGCAAACACAGGAGTGGTGCCTGGTAGCGACCATGGTCCCAGCTACATGGGATGCGGTCACCTTATCGCAGGGCATTTTTTGCATCACCCCCACGACAGTATGTGCAAGACCTGGCTAGGCACCATTGCTAATGGCTGTCAGACCCGTGCCCTTGGAGGCTGAGGCAGGAGGCATCCTGAGCCCAGGGGCCAGAACCAGCCTGAGTGACAAGGAAAGACCTCATCTCAGCAAGAGGTCTCCAAAATAGAGGCAGGCATGGTGGCCCTTGGACTTCCAGCTGTTCGTGGACCTAGATGGGAGGACCACCTGTAACCCAGAGGTTGAGGCCCTGGGAGCCCCAATTTTGCTGCCATGCCCTAGCAAGGGCGATGGAGACTCCAGTGACAAAAAGTCTCCCTCGTGTGTCATGACAGGCGTCCATGGCTCCCCAGGGACAGATCTGCATGGGCAGAGGACGATGGAGTGATAGGAAGAGGAAGGGGCCAACCCCAGTCCGAAGGTGGCAGACCAGGCTATGGTAACATGGACTGGCTGTGGTGTTGCCAGACCGCTTTGATTATTCTGTACCTGACAATCCCCATAACTCGGGCAGTATGTTCTGTGAGCTCACATGGGTCTTTGCCATGGGGCACGAGTGTGTGGGGTGGAGGCAGGCCTTCTGGGACTCGTGACTGAAAGCATGGGATGGATGTGCCTGGTGGCCACCTTTCATATATCCACGAACGACAGGCGGGAAAGTAGCTTTTCCTCTCCCATACCTGAGTGTGATTTCCCACACTGGGTGGCAGAGGTGGTGGTGGTGGAGGTGTTGGTGATTATTATTATTTGGAGTGGGAATGCCACTTTGTCACCTAGGCCAGAGTGCAGAGGCATGCTCATAGACACAGCAGACTCCACCTGCTGGGCCCAGGCAATACTCTCGCCTCTGACCCCGAGTGGCTGGAACCACAGGACTCTGCCATCACACCCGGCTAATTTTAGATTTAGTTTTGATGGCTGAGATGAGTGTTGCCCCGTGTCCCAGCCTGGTGTCGAACCATCAGGCTCAGGGTGCTGCTCTAGGCCACTGCAACCTCCACTGACTAGGCTCTGGCAATCCTCCCACTGTGGCCTCCTGGGTGGCTAGAATGAAAGTCCTGTGCCACCAAGCTCAGCTCATTTTTTTGGTTTCTTGTAGAGTCGAGGTCTTGCAATGGTTCCCAGACTGGTGTCAAGCCCGTGGGCTCACATCATCCTCTCACCTTGGCCTCCCAGAGCATTGGGATGACAGGAGTGAGCCCCTGCCCCTAACCTCTAAACCCCTCTTGGGGACCCACTGTGATGTTCCCCTCCCTTCTGATGACCTGGGACCATGGAGAGGGCAACCAGCATCGCCCACCAAGACCTCCTGGATGGGAGGGCATGGAGCATGGGTGTGTCTCCACCTGGGGTGCCTGCCCCAACTCCTCCCTTGTTCACCAGGGTGGACCCGCACACTTCTCCCAATGGCTGCCTTGGGGAAAGGAAGGGGTTGACTCTCAAAACTTCAGGAGGCAGGGATGGCTGGGCGATTCATGCCTGTCTCCTCGGGACTCGGGAGGCCAAGAAAGGAAGATGTCCAAAGCCAGGAGTTCCAGACCAGGCTGGACACTATAGCAAGCCCACACCTCGACCCCAAGAAAAACCCAGAAAACCATGGTTGTGGGCAGACCCCGGTGGGAGGATCGCCTCTGGTCCAGTGTTCAAGACCAGGCAGGAGACTAGAATAACCATCAAATGGAAAGCCTGTGATCGCAGCAGTTTGGGAGGTCCAGGACGAGAGGAAGGCCCAAGTTGGGTGGTTTGAGTGCAGCCTAGGCAGCCTAGTGAGGAAAGAATCAGAAAGAAATTAAGAAAGAAGAAAGAAAGAAAGAAAGAAAGAAAGAAAGAAAGAAAGAAAGAAAGAAAGAAAGAAAGGAAGGAAGGAAGGAAGGAAGAAGGAGGGAAGAAAGGAAGAAAGGTTGGAAGAAAGAAAGAAGGAAAGAAAGAAAGAAAGAAAGAAAGAAAGAAAGAAAGAAAGAAAGAAAGAAAAAAGAAAGAAAGAAAGAAAGAAAGAAAGAAATCCATTCTCATGCAAACATCCTGCCCTCGGTCTTTACCCCTATTCCCCCACATGGCAAGGTCCCTCAAGCTCTGCACCTTCCATCCCCAACCACCCAATGGCTGCCCCCATTTTACTGTGGGAGTTCCCAAGACTCCCTGCCCTGGTTTCTGCCAGCTCACCTCTCAAAGGTGTGAAATGTGCCTCAGGCAGGCTGACCCTCTGACTCCACAATGATGACCTCCCCCAAGAATGGCCAGGGGCAGATTCCTCACCCGGGGGCGTTTCTTTCCTCCCAATCCCATTTTTGGAGGCTCTAACGCCAGTCACCCTCTGAACACACCATGTGCAGTTGAGAATCTGTATACGATTCTGATGTTTGTAGGGACAGGGTCTGGCTATGTGGCCCAGGCTGGTGCCCAAACACATGACCGTCATTGACCACCAGCCTCGAAATCGCGGGCTCTGGCGATCCTCCACCTCAGCATACAGAGTGGCTGGGATGATGGGCAACACGCCCCCAGACCTCCTGTTTGGATGGGTGTAAAGATGGGGTCTCCCTGCGTGACACAGGCTGACCTTGAACTCCTAGGTTACAGCCATCCTCCAGCCTCGGCCTCTCAAAACACCGGAATTCCAGACGTGGGCTGCCATGGCCCACCTTCTGGTTTGTTTTTGATGAAGAATCGAGGTCTGTCTTGGGGGCTCACCCTCCTCATCCTAGTGCTTTGGGAGGGCAATGCCAGTGGCCAGCCCCAGCCTGAGACATGCCAGGACAACTCAATGAGACCTCATCCCTATCCTCTCTCCCAAATGAGCCGGACGTGGTGGCATGCGCCTGTCATTCTGTCTCTTCTGAAGCCCAAACCTGGACAGCTCACCAGAGCATGGTGGGCCAAGATTGTGGTGACTGGGAGCGAGCCACCAGCCTTCAGCCTGGGCGATGGAGTGAGACTCCACCTCAATAAAAAAAAGAAAGAAAAGAAAAGCATCCATTTGTGTATGGAGTTGGGATCATTGTGAACAGACAGAGATCATGGGGGAAGGAGAACTCAGACTTGGGCATAGAGTACCTGAAAGATGGTGGATCAGCAAACAATTGGGGTGTGGCTTTGCGAGGCTGAGGCAGGAGAATGCTGGAGCCCAGGAGTCTGAGACCAGCCTTGGCTACATAGTGAGATCTCATCGCTCCCCGGAATGCAAACAATGAAGTGGCACATGGTGGATCTGTGGTCCCGTCTGCACTGTATGTGGTCACCTCTGTCCCGGGCACTCCTATACATTGCCCCCATTGACAGAATGTGCCAGTCCAGGTTGGGTGTCATGGCTCATGGCCATGAACCCCATTCCCTGGGCAGCCAAGGTGGGAGGCTGCCTGAGCCCAAGGGTTGGAGACCAGCCCAGGTGATGTGGCCAGACCTCATCTCGGCAAGAGGTCCCCAAAATCAGTCAGGCGTGGCAGCCCCTGGAGTCCCAGCTATTCGGGGCTGTGACATGAGGAGCACCTGAGTCCGGCAGGTCGAGGTCCCAGAAGTCATGATCGTGCCACCATGCTCCAGCCCGGCCAATGGAGACATCAGGGAAAAAAAGACACCTCCAACATGCGTCAATATGGGCGTCCACGGCTCCCCAAGGAAATGTCTGCGTGGGTGTGGGACATTTGAGTAATCAAGAGAGGAAGTGGCCCACCTCCCCTCAAAGGTGGCAGACCAGAAGCTGGAACCTGGGCTTGCTGTGACGTTACTGGACTGCCTTGATCACTCTGTGACCGATCACCAACCTAGCTCGGGGCCATCTCGTCCGTGAGCTCACATGCTCCTTTACTGTGGGGCATGTGTGTGGTGGGAAGAGGCAGGCCTTCTGGGTCACATGGCTAAAGGTGTGGGACAGATGTGCCCGGTGGCCACCTTTAAAACCTCCCATGAATGGCAGGCCGAAAAGTGCCTTTTCCTCTCCCATCCCTGAGCGTGACTCCTCGCTCTGGGTGACAGGGTTGGTGGTGATGGTGGTGGGGGTGATTATTTTTATTTGGAGTCAGAATCCTGATCTTTTGTCCCGGCCAGAGCACAGGGGCACACTCACGGACACCACAGACTCCACCTGCCAGGCTCAGTTGATCCTCCCACTTTATCTCCCTGATGGCTGGAACCACAGGACTGTGTTACCATGCACGACTAATATTTGGATTTAATTTTGATGGCTGAAAGAGGTATTGCTCCATGTCTCGGACTGGTGTCAAACCCACAGGGTCAGGCCATACACTTCCTGGGCCTCCGGAGGGCCAGGATGCCAGACTGAGCCCCTGAGCCTAGCCTGGGATTTTGGTGGTGGAATCATTGGTATTTTTATTCTGAGTTGGAGTCCCACTTTGTCCCCAATCCGAAGTGTAGGGGCCCGCTCTAGGCCACTATGACTTCCACTGGTTGGGCTCCAGCAATCCTCCCGCCATGACCTCACGAGTTGCTGGAATGACAGGCATGTGCCAACACGTTCAGCTCATTTTTTTGGCTTCTTGTACAGACGAGGTCTTGCCAAGGTGCCCAGACTGGTCTCAAATGAGGCCATCCTCTCCCTCGGCCTTCCAGAGCTTGGGGATTACAGGACTGTGTCCCTGTTCCTGGTCTCAACACCCCACTAAGGGCCCCACCTCAAGGCCTGCTCCATTCCAATGACCCAGGACCCTGGAGAAGGTGAACAGAGTCACCCACTGATCCCTCCCAGGGAGGAGTGCCTGGCACAGGGATGCGTCTCCCCTGTGTCACCCACCCCTCTGCCTGCCTCATTCCCCAGGGTGGGCCTGCTCACTCCTCTCAGGACCACCTCGGGGAAATGGAGGGTGTGACTCTCAAAATTTCGGGGAGCTGGAATGGCTGGGCAAATCACGCCTTTCCCATCAGCACTTGGGAGGACGAGATGGGAAGATGGCCAGAACCCAGGAGTTGAGACCAGGCTGGACACCATAGCAAGCCCCCACCTCGACCCCAAGCAAAACCCAGAAAAACTTGGGTGAGGTCATGCCTTGACGGGAGGATCACCTCCAGTCTTGAGTTCAAGACAAGGCAGGAAGACCAGGATGTTGACCAAATGGAATGCCTGTGTTCACAGGAGTTTCGAAGGCCCAGGCTGAGAGGATGGCCCGGGTTGGATGTCTTCAAAGCAGCCTGGGCAACCTAGATAGGAACGAAACAGAAAGAAAGAAAAGAAAGAAAGAAAAGAAAGAAAGAAAGAAAGAAAGAAAGAAAGAAAGAAAGAAAGAAAGAAAGAAAGAAAGAAGGAAGGAAAGAAGGAAAGAAAGAAAGATCAAAGGAAGGAAGGATGTAAGGAAGGAAGGAAGGAAGAAAGAAAGAAAGAAAGAAAGAAAGAAAGAAAGAAAGAAAGAAAGAAAGAAAGAAAGAAAGAAAGAAAGAAAGAAAGAAAAAAGAAAGAAAGAAAGAAAGATCCATTCTCCTGTAAACCTACCCTCAGTCCTTCTCCCCATGCCTCCCTCACATGTGAGAGTCTTCCAATCTCAGCACCTTCCAGGCAGAACCCCCCAAATGACTGCCCCTGCTTTGGTGTGGTTGTTCCCAAGGCTCCCTGGCCGTGTTCATGCCAGGGAGGCACCTCTCCGAGGTGAGAAAAGTGCCCCAGTTAAGCCAACTCTCTGACTCGGCAGTGAGGACCTTCTGCCAAGAAAGACCAGGGACACATCCCTCACCCGAGTTCATTTCTTCCCCCAATTTTTCCTGGCTCAAAATCCAGTTGCCAATTGAACACACCACATGCAGGTGAGAATCTGTGTACGATTCTGATGTTTGGGAGAGAGGTTCTGGCTCTGTGGCCCTGGCTGGGGTCTGGGGACACTACCATCATTCACTATCAGCCTCGAAATCACGGGCTCCAGCGATCCTCTCTCCTCCACCTCTGGAGTGGTGGGGAGGATGGATACTACGATTCCAGATCGCCTATTTTGATGGGTGCAGAGTGGGGATCTCCCTGCGTGGTCCAGGCTGGCCTTGTACTTCTGGGTTCCAGTCATCCTCCTGCCTCAGCCTTGCAAGGCACTGGGATTCCAGGAGTGGGCCACCATGCCCGGCCTTCAGTTTTGTTTTCTATGAAGGATTGAGGCTCGGCTGGGGGCTCTTATCATCATCTCAGCACATTTGGAGGCCATGGCCAGTGGCCAGTGAAAGCCTGTGGGTCTGAGAAGTGCCTGGGCCACTCAACAAGACCTCGTCTCCTCCCTCCATCCCAAATGAGCCTGGCGTGGTGGAATGTTCCTGTAATTCTATCTCCTCGGAAGTCTGGTGGGGAAGGCTTGCTGGAGCCAGGCGAGCCAAGGATCCACTGGCCGGGAGCAAGCTACCAGCCTCCAGCATGAATGACAGAGTGAGACTCTGACTCAAAAAAAAAGACAGAAAAGAAGAGCATCCATTCATGCATGGAGTTGGGATCATCCTGAACAGACAGAGCTCATGGGGAAAAGAGGCCTCAGCGTTGGGTGTAGAGTTATCAAAAGATAGTGGATTGGCAGACATTTGGGCTGTGGCTTTGGGACGGGAGGCGGGGTACTGCTTTGGCCCAGGAGTTCAAGACCACCTGGGCCATGTAACGAGATTCCGTTGCTCCCCAGAACTCAAACTCTCTAGTCGCACGTGATGGCACCCATTGTCCCAGCTACATGGAATGTGGAGAATTACATCCTGTGGCATGCCTTTGTGTCACCCCAACCAACAAAACGTGTGAGTCCAGGCCAAGCACCATGGCTCGTGGCCATCAGCCCCACACCCTGGGATGTCAAAGCAGGAGGCTGCCTGAACCCAGGGGGCAAGAGACTAGCCCAGGTTTGTGGCCAGACCTAGTCTTGGTGAGAGGTCCCTAAAATCGAGTTAGGCATTGTTGCCCCTGGAGTCCTGGCTGCTTGGAGGCTGAGCCAGAAGGACGGCCTGAGCCCTGCTGGTCAAGGCCCCAGGAGCCACAATCATACCACCGCACCCCAGCCCAGCTGACAGAGACTCCAGCAACAAAAAAGATGCTTCCCACGTGCGTCACCATGGGCATCCATGGCTCCCCAGAGAGAGGTCTGCATGGGTGGGTGACGATGGAGTTACCGGGAGAGGAAGGGGTCCTCTCCATGCCCAAAGATGAGAGGCAGGGCGACTGGAACCTGGGCTGGCTGCAGCATTGCCATACTGCCTTGATTGTTCTGTGCTCGACCACTGCCCTAGCTTGGGGCCGTCTGTTCTGTGAGCTCACACAAGTCTTTGCTGTTGGACATGAGTGTGGAACGTGGAGGCAGTCCTTCTGGGAGGTGTTGCCGAAGGTGTGGAAAGGACCTGCCTGGTGGCCACCTTTGAAACATCCCACGAATGACAGCCCGGAAAGTACCTTTTCCTCTCCCATACCTGAGGGTGATTCCTCACTCTGGGTGGTAGGGGTGGTGGTGGTGGTAGTGATTATTATTATTTGGAGTTGGATGCCACTCTGTTGCTCAGGCCAGAGCACAGGGGCACCCTCACGGCCACTGTGGGCTTTACCTGCCAGGGTCAGGTGATCCTCCCACTTTGGCCCCCTGAGTGTCTGGGACTACAGCCTGTGCCACCACACCTGGCTAATCTTAGGATTAATTTTTTATGAGCTAGACGAGGTCTTGCCCCGTGTCTTGGGCTGTTTTTGAACCCCCAGGCTCAGGCCATCCACTCTCTTGGGGCTCCAAAGGGCCGGGATGCCAGGCTGAGCCCCTGATTCAGCCTGTGGTTGTGGTGTTGGTGGTAGTTGATACTATTATTATGAGTCAGAGTCCCACTGTGTTGTCTAGGCCAGAGCACAGGGGTCTGCTCTCAGCCACCATGGCCTCCAACAGCAGGACTCCAGCGACTCTCTCCCCACAGCCTCCTGAGTGGCCAGAATGACAGGCATGCCGTGCACTCTCAGATGATCTTTTTGGCTTCTAGAAGAGAGGAAGTCTCGCCAAGTGCCTGGGCTGATCTTGAACCCGAGGGTTCTGTCCATCCTCCTGTCTCAGCCTCCCAGAATGCCAGGATGACAGGTCTGAGCCACTGCACCTGGCCTGCCCACACGTCTTGGGACCCACCACAAGGACCGCTCCCTTCTGATGACCTGGGACTCTGGTGAGGTCAGCAACAGGCACCCACCTAGCCCTCCCCAGGGGAAGCATCTGAGGCAGTGGCATGTCACTGCCAGGGCATCCACCCATCCATCTGCTTTGTTCCCCAGGGTGGACCTGCTCGCCCCTCCCAAGGGCTGCCTCGGGGAAAGGGAGGGCTTGATTATCAAACCCTCGGGGGAGCAGGATGGCCTAGTGACTCACGCCTGTCTCCTTGGCACTCAGGGAGTCCGAGACGGGAAGATGGCTGGAGCCTTGGAGTTCTAGACCAGGTTTGACACTATAGCAACACAACATGGGATAGTTCTAGAACATATAGTCTTTCACCAGGTACAGTATAGTCCACCTTAGAGTTATAAGCACAATCTCTCCACTTCAGGAAGCCAGTATCTCACTGGATGAGTGACCAGTCCTTTTCCATATCATTGACGGGGCAAGCAGGTACGCTGAGAGGTGGTGTCCATTAAACACAACTGAACAGTTAGGGTCACAGCTGTGATAGAGCAAAGACATACTAGGATACAGGCCAACACCCACTTCCTGCATCTCTGCAGTACAGATGGTGAAACAGTTGCAGATCACCTTGTCTTGGGTTTGGCATTGGATACAGTCACACTTAAAGCAGTATTGGTTCCTCAGCTGCTTCTGGGGCTCCTCACTGGTCATCAGCATATCCAGGGAGCAGATGGTGAGCTTTTCTCCCACCTCGATGCCTCGGACTGCACACAGTAAGTTTATCTTATGTTTTTGTACCTGCATTCTTTTCTCCTCCCAGTTGTTAAAAACTTTAAAGGCTGTGTCCAATACTTATAGTTGAGGGGTTTGTGGGCCCTTTTCTAGTTTTTGGAATTTGCACCAGTGCTGACTGAGAGATAAAATACATCCAAAAGAAGTTGTCCCTCCAGTCTAGTCTGCTTATTAACACCTGTTTTGTAGTTAGCTAACAGGATTCACTTATATGATTCCTTTACTTCCATCTGGGAAAGTTGAACTTGAGAGAAATTTATCATAAGAAGACAACAAAGAAGAATTTTTAACATCCTTTTTTCCGAGCCACCCCCTTGAGAAGAGACATGTGGGGTGGGTGAGAAGTCTGGAAGTTGGGGTTAGGTGCCGTGGCCTTTGGCACCTGCCCCTTCTCTGAAGATAAAAGAGAAAGACTGAAAGTCAGAGCTAGGCACCATGGCCGTAGATGCCTGCCCTTCCTTCCCAGATAAAGGTGAAAGGACTCACAGAACAGATTACAAGAAACAAGAGTAGTAGGGAAGGCAGGAATTTGTGTTGTAGGAGGAATAGGAGAGGACAAAGAAAGTGAAAACCCTCATTTTGTTTACATTTTTCTCCAGTCTATTCCTTTGATTCAACAGGATTCATCCCACCCATCTCAGTCTTTGGGTTAGCGGGGTATTTTGAATGAATCAATCAGGAATCCAAACAGGAGTTGACGCATCCTGTGGAAATATGCAATCATATCCTCTCCCACTGGTTAGTAATATATCAGGCCCTCTCCACTGGCCTGTGAGAAGATCCTTCCATTTTTCCATAGGTTTAACATTTCCTTCTGGGTTCCATTGTCTAGCATACCTGAATTGCCTGAAGAATCCAAATTTAAATGGTTTATAACAAATAAAGCATGATTTAAAACATGAGGAGAACTATACCTAAACTCCCCCTCTTGTAATTTATGTATTTGATTTTTTAAAGTTTGATGGGCTCTTTCAACTATGGCTTGACCCTGCAGGTTATAAGGAATTCCTGTTGAATGAAAAATATTAAATTGAGAACCAAACTGTTGAAAAGATTTTGATGTATATGCAGGACCATTATCAGTCTTAAGTTGTTTTGGCGTACCTAATTGTGAGAAACAAAAAAATAAATGTTGCACCACGTCCTTGTAAGCTTCTCCAGTTCTTGCTGAGGCTAAAATAACATGAGAAAACGTATCCACAGTAACATGCACATCAGACAATTTTCCAAATGTAGGTACATGAGTTACATCCATTTGCTATAATACATTAGGTTTTAATCCTCGTGGATTAACTCCTGCTGGAACATTAACAAAAGTAGGGCATGCTGGACAATTCTTGACAATCTGCATTGCTGCTTCCCTAGGTATCTGAGATTCATAACGCAAAGCAGTAGCATTTTGATGATGAATATTATGAGATAGTTGAGCTTGAGTGACTGCCTCTTCTCCAAAGTTGCATAGATGGCAGATTTTGTTAAATTATCAACCAATTGATTACCCTCATGTAGGGGTCCCGGAAGGCCGGAATGAGATCTGACATGGCCAACGAAAAATTGCTCTTTTCTAACATGAATCAATTGCTGCAGTTGTATAAGCAATTCCAAAACTGTGGTTTTACTAACAGGAATAGTTGCTGTCTCAATATGAGGAAACAGCCCTTGAACATAACGAGAATCAATATGCAAGTTAAATCTCTTGTCCTTTAGAGTAGTAAAGGCATGTAAGACAGCTCTTAAACTATTTTTCGTGCTGAAGTCTCTGAAGTACTAAAAACATGAGGTTTTTCATTAATTACTGCCACTGCTTTACCATTAGAAGAGCCATCAGTAAAAACCAATACTGCTTTCTCGAGGGGGACTAAGGAACATGCACGAGGAATAATTTATAGGATTAAATTTCACAAACTGCAACAATGGATTTCTAAGCAAAAAAAACAAAATTTGTCCTCTAAAAATCAACCAAAGCCACTTGCCAATCATTATTAGTTTGCAACAAGGTTTTGAAACTGAGTTTTGTCATATGGGATGATGATATTATCCATATCTTTCCCAAACAATTCCACGCTTCTCTGTCTTCCTTTGATTATTAGCAAAGCTACTAAGTATGGATAAGATGCTAAAACTTTTTTAGAGGAAACCGGTAAATATAACCATTCCATAGGTTCTTCCTGCCACAAGCACCCTGTTGGGGTATGAGAAGTAGCCAACACAATTAATTCCCATGGTATATCATAACTTACTCTTTTCACCCTTTGGGACTCAATGGCCTTTTCCACGAGAGTTAAGGCCTCTTTTGCCTCGGTTGTTAAGACTCTTTAAGAAGTGAGGGAGGGATCCCCCTGCAGTATAACAAAAAGAGGCTTTAAATCTGCAGTAGTGACATGTAAATAAGGTCTCAGCCAATTAATGTCTCCTAATAATTTCTGAAAATCATTTAAGGTAACCAAATGATTCTTCCTTAATTTAAGAGGTTGATGACTCACAGTTTGAGTGTTTAACACTCTGCCAAGATAAGTAAAGGGTGGGTTGGTTTAAATTTTTTCAGGAGAAATTTTCAAACCACAATTAGCCAATGCTGTTACTGTTTCATTCAAAACGTTATGCTAATGAGCACAATCTGCATGAGCCAATAAAATATCATCCATGTAATTAATTAAATAAAGATTAGGATATTGGTTTCTTATATCCTGCAAGGCTGCATCTACAAACCTCTGGCACAAGGTAGGGCTGTTTTTCATACCTTATGGCAGGAACTTCCATTGATATCGCTGGAACGGCTGCTTTAAATTATGAGAAGGTAAACTAAATGCAAATCTTTTACAGTCTTGAGAACTTAAAGGTATAGAAAAAAAGCAATCCTGTAGCTCAGTAACTATGATGTTATAATCAGCAGGAATAGCAACCGGACATGACAGCCCGGGCTGCAATGCACCCATAGCCTCCATGCTGGCATTAATGGCTCTTAGATCCTGTAAAAGTCTCCATTTTCCAGATTTCTTTTTTATAACAAATATAGGAGTATTCCAAGGACTGGTAGAAGGCTCTATATGGCCAGCCTCCAACTGCTGTTGAACTAATTCTCTGGCTGCCTTAAGTTTCTCTGAGGGCATGGGCCATTGTTCCACCCAAACTGGTTTATCATCTTTCCAGGTAATGGGATCAGCAGCCTCATGAACAATAGTGGCCCCTAGGGCAATATTTGAAAAGCCAATACCAGACCGGTCTTTCCTCTCTACAACCTGAACAGGTCCTTTAATGTTCTGTCTGTTCCTTCCAAGTCCCTTTAAGGGATCGCATCCTATTTGTAGCATTTACATTGACACCTTGCCATCTGAACTATACAGAAGCATGCCCATTTGAGCAAGAATATCGCGTCCCCAAAGTGTAATGGGGATGGAAGGAATGATGTAGGGACAAAAGGTTCCTGAAGTTTTGTTATCTGTCCAATTTAAGATTTCAGAACTTTTGGCTACAGAGGGCGCTCGACCAATACCAATGAGTCCTAATGGGGCTACTTTTGTTGGCCAGGAAGAAGGCCAGGCTTTCCCAGCAATACAAGAAACATCAGCCCCTGTATCTAGCAAACATTTAATTTTAACTCCCTGAATATATAAATCTTTTAGAGGTCTGGAGTTAGTAATTTCCTGAACCCAGAAAGCCAAATTGCTTGAGCCAAATCCAGAGTCACCCCTGGACTTATCAGTTAGAGACTTGCCCATTCTATGATAGGGTAAGAATAGTAACTGAGCTATTCTTTGACCTTCACAAAATTGTACGGTTTTGCTAGGGGGAGCAACAAGTACCTGGATTTCCCCTGTGTAGTCAGAGTCCACCACTCCAGAATCACAGAAACTCTTTGTAGAGACAATAAACTTCTTGCTAATATTATATCCACTATTCCATCCAGGAGAAAGCCCTTCAGTCCCGTTGGAATTGGCGTAGCTGGAATATCTGGAGTTAATATTGTTGTGGTGGAGGAACAGAGGTCCAGTACTGTGCTCTCTGGGGTGGCTCTGATGAGCTCTGAGGTGGGAAAAAGGGAACAAACGGGTTTATGCTGGAAGCTTCCCCTATTGTTACTTGGGGCCGGCACTGGCCCCTTTGCCCATTACCCGGAATCGGCACTGTAGATTGTTGTTTAGTCAACAGAGTGCCATTTTTATAAAATTTGGATTTCCAATCCCTAACCCAATGAAATCCTTTCTGACACCTAGGACACAGACACTTTGGTCGAGAGCTCTCATTAGGCTATTGCATCAGGGCTTCCTGCAACCCTTGTTTAGTTGGGCATTTCCTACTAATATGACCAGACTGCCCACAGTTATAACAAGTTAAAACCGAGCTGTTTTTTGATTTATTGTTACCATTTTACATTCCCCACACAAATTGTGCATAAGTTTCTCCCTTCAAGGTGGAAGCTATTGCCATACCCTGCATAACGGCAGAGTTAATATCAGCACACTGCCTGATATAATCAGTTAAATGTCCTGTTCTTCTAATTGGTCTAATCAATGCTTGGCAAGTACTGTTAGCATTCTCGAAAGCCAACTGTTTAATAAGGATGTTTGCTGCTTCTGCATTAGCGATTACTCTATTTACTGCTGCTGTAAGTCTAGAGAGAAACTCCTCATAAGTTTCATCTGTTTTCTGCTTAAGATCAGATAGTGAGACAGTCTGAGTAGAAATAATAGGTAACTTCTTCCAAGCCTCACTTGCACAAGAATTTACCTGGAGTAAAACTTCCTTGGGAAAGATTAGTTGACTGTCAACTGACTCATATAACCCTCTTCCTAACAGCATATTGCTAGAAATATGAAACTGATTTGGATCCCTCTGCTGGTTAGCAGCCTTCTGGATCCTTACGTGATCTTCAAATTCAGTTGTCCATAGTAAATAGGCTCCTCCTGAAAAACAGCTTTTAGCAACTTGTCGCCAATCTTGTGGTGTCATCCACCGAGTGGCAAATTGTTCCATAATAGTAATAGTATAAGGAGCCGTAGGACCATACTGAGTACAAGCCTCTTTAAGTTCCTTAGTCAATTTATATGGTAGCGGCTCCCAGTGAGGTGCTTCGTTTACTGTGCCATCTTCCTTATAAATTACAGGAAAGCAAGAAGACAAGGTAAAATCTTCCTCTTCTTCTGCCTTTTTCTGTCTCCCTTCATACCTACATTAGCCGAAGACACATACCCAGGTGTGAAATTTGGTGTTTTCACCTTATTTCTAGTAAAGGGTATGGGAGGAGGTGCCTTGGCAACATTAGCAAGATTTTTTCGCTTATAATACCCAATCCCTTCCTCCTCCAACTCCATTTCCTCCTCGGTGAAAAATTCATCATCTAAAGGAGGCGCCAAGGCTATGGCCAGCAGGGGAGTGCCTTTATTTTTGGCTGGAATTTTGCAGGAATCATACTGTGGGTTTAAAACACCCCGGATAATATTCCATAGAGCTAAGGCACACAAAATGCAAGAGGCAAGCCAATCATTTCCTCTAGCGGACAATATGTGCAAAATACTAATAGACATCAGAATACTTAAGAACAAACTCACTCTGGCCCATGATTCTCACCCTTCCTTGCTCTTCCTATCTCTACAGAGGGGACTGCAGCACCCTGGGTGAGGTCCTATCCATCCAGAAAAAGAAAAAGAAAGCTTACCTTAAGGTCCCATGTTCAGGCACCACTTGCTGGAGTCCTCCTCCAGCTGGGTTCAGGGTACCCCAAAGGTGGAGACGACGTCAGCGATTGGGGGGGGAAGAAAGAGAGAGTGAGAGAGAGAGAGAAAGAGACTGGACTCCAGTCTAGTGCAGAAGCGATGTGTGTTATTGGGAATTACATCAGGTCTTTTATACAAAAAATCAGATGTGGGAGGGGCGTCCCCCACCCACCAGAAACCTTAATCCATGAAAACTTAATCAATGATTGCCTTTAAACCCTTTTCATTTGATAATTTTAAAATCCCATAACAAAGGATAACCTAATCCGTGACTGACATATTCTATAAACCTTTTTCATCCTAAACTGATTGATTTATGGTAAGTTAAACAATTCTATAGAAGATTAAGTATTTACTTTACAAATGAAAGTGGCCCAATTCAATTCAATTCAATTCAATTCCACTCTATTCCATTCCATTCCTTTCCCTTCCATTTCATTTATTCCACTCCATTCCTATTCTCTTCATTCCATTCCATTCCATTCTATTCCTCTCCATTGTATTCCATTCCATTCCATTATTTTTCATTCCATTCCATTGCATTCCATTCCACTCCTTTCCTATCCATTGCATTTCATTCCATTCCTTTCCATTACATTATATTCCATTTAATAAAATTCCTTTCCATTCCATTCCATTCTATTCCATTTCATTCCTCTCCTTACCATACCATTCCATTCCTTTCCATTCCTTTTCATTCCACTCAATTACATACCATTCCTTTCCATTCTATTCCATTTCTTTCCATACCATTGCTCTCCATTCCATTCCACTGCATTCCATTCCATTCCATTCCAATCCATTGTATTCCAATCCATTGCTGTCCATTCCATTCTATTTCATTCAACTGCATTCCTTTACATTCCATTCCGTTCCATTCCTCTCCATTCTATTCCATTCCTTTCATGTCTAGTCCATTCCAGTCCACTCCATCCACTGCATTTCACTCCACTATGCTAGAATTCACACCGCTCCACTCCACTCCATTCCATTTCATTCCAATTCTCTGTATTCATCTCTATTCCATTCCATTCCATTCTATTCTGCTCCATTCTGTTCCATTTCATTCAACTCCAGTCCATTCCAGTCCACACCATCCACTGTATTCCACTACACTACACACCGCTCCACTCCATTCCATTCCATTCCATTGCATTTCTCTGCATTCGTCACTATTCCTACCATATCTTTCTATTCCATTGCATTTCTAACCATGCCATTGTGTTCCATTCCATCCCACTCCTCTCCATTCCATTCCTTTCCATTCCATTGTATTCCATTCCATTCCATTCCTTTTCATTCATTTTTATTCGTTTCCATTCCATTCATCTTCATTCTATTCCATTCTACTCCATTCCACTGCATTCCACTCCACTCTACTCTGCTCCACTCCAATCCACACTACTCCACTCAACTTCATTCCATACCATTCAACTCCTCTGCTTTTCTCTCCATTCACTTTGATTCCATTACTATCCATTCAATTCCATACCATTCCATTTCATTCCATTACTTTCCATTCCATTACCCTCCATTCCATTCTATTCCATCCCATTCCACTCATCTCCATTCCATTACATTCCATTCCTCCCTATTCCATTCCATTCGATTGTATTGCGCTCCATTCCTCTCCATTCCGTTCCATTCTAACCCAGTCCTCTCCATTCCTTTCTTCCCCATTCCATTTCTTTCCTATCCATTCCATTCCTTTCCATTACATTCCATTGCATTGCATTCCATTCCATTCCTTTCAATTCCATTCCATTGCATTCAATGTCATTCCATTCCCTTGTTTTCCATTCCTTTCCATTCCATTCCATACCATTCCATTCCTTTCTCTTCCATTCTTTTCCATTCTATCCTCTCCTTTCCAGTCCATTCTGTTCCATTCCATTCCATTCCATTCCGTTTGATTCCACCCCATTCCTTTCCACTAGTTTTCATTCCTTTCTTTTCCCTTTCTTCCATTCTATTCCATTCCATTTCTTTCCATTCTATTCCATTCCATTCCTCTCCATTGCTTTCCTTTCCATTCCATTCCACTGCTTTCAACTGCATATAATTCCAATCCACTCAACTCAATTCCAATCCACTGCACTCCACTCCGTTCCATTCCATTCCTCTGAATTCCTCTCCATTCCATTTCATTCCATAATTCTCCATTCAATACCATTCCATTCCATTGCTGTCTATTCTGTTCCATTGCATTTCATTCCATTGCCTTCTATTCCATTCCTTTCCATTCCATTCCTTTCCATTCCAATCCATTCTATTCCATGGCATACAACTGCATTAACTCCAATCCACTCAATTCCACTCCATTCTATTCCATTCCTCTACATTTCTCTCCATTCCATTTCATTTCATAATTCTCCATTCATTTCCTTTACATTCCATTACATTCCATTCTATTCCTCTCCATTCCATTCTTCCCCATTCCATTCCAATCCTTTCCATTTCTCTCCATTCCGTTACACTCCTCCCCATTCCATTCTATTCCATTCCAATCCATTTCTTTAAAATCTATTTCTACACATTCCATTGCATTCCATTCCATTCCACTCCATAGCATTCCATTCCATTCCTTTCTACTCCATTCCATTCATCTCCATTCATTCCATTCCTTTCCATTCCATTCCATTATATTCCATTCCTTTCCATTCCATTCCATTATATTCCATTCCTTTCCTTTCTATTTTGTTCCATTCCATCCCATTCCATTCCACTCCACTGCAATCATTCCATTCGATTCCATTCCTTTCCGTTCCATTCCATTCTATTCCATTCCATTCCTTTCCATTCCGTTCCATTCCATTCCATTCCGTTCTATTCCTCCCCTTTAAATTCCATTCCATTCCACTCTATTCCATTCCATTCCTTTCCCTTCCATTTCATTCCATTGCACTCCATTCCAATCCTCTCCATTCCATTATATTCCATTCTATTTATCTCCATTGATTTCCATTCCATTCCATTATTTTTCATTCCATTCCAATGCATTCCATTCCCTTCCTTTCCAATCTATTGCATTTCATTCTATTTTTTTCCATTCCATATATTCCATTCAATAAAATTCCTTTCCATTCCATTCCATTCTATTCCATTGCATTCCTCTCCTTACTATACCATTCCTTTCCTTTCCATTCCTTTCATTCCACTTCATTCTATAACATTCCTTTCAATTCTCTTCCATGCCTTTCCATTCCATTCCTCTCCACTCCATTCCATTCCATTCTATTCCTCTCCCTTCATTTTATTCCATTCCTCCCCTTTCCATTCCAATCCATTTCGTTTTCTCCATTCCATTCCATTTCTTTCCATTCCATTCTATCCACCTGCATTCCTCTCCATTCCATTCCATACCATTAGTCGCCATTCTATTCCATTCCTCTCCTTTCTTTACATTTCTATTCCTTTCCATTCTATTTCTTTCCACTCCATTCCATACCATTTCATGCCATTCCATCCCATTCCATTCCATTCCTCTACACTCCATTCCATTCTATTTCTCTCCATTCCATTCTTTTCCCTTCCATTACTCTCCATTCCAATCCACTCCATTGCATTCCATTCCATTCCAGTACATTCCTATGCTCTGCCTTCCATTCCAATCCTTTCTATTCCATTGCATTCCATTCCATTCAATTCCTTTCCTCTCCATACCATTTCATTCTTACCCACTCCCTTCCAATCCATTCTATTCCTCTCCTTTCCATTCCACTTTGTTCCTCCACATTCCATTCTACTCCATTCCTCTCCATTGCATTCCATTCCACTCCATTCCTCTCCATTCCTTTCCATTCCATTACATTCCTAATAATACATTCTATTCCTTTCCATTCCATTCCTTTCCTTTCCATTCCATTCCATTCCAATCCATACCACTCAATTCTATTTTATTCCATTCATCCCCAATCCATTCCATTCCAATCCATTCTACTGCATTCCACTCCACTTCACTACTCTCAACTGCACTCCAATTCTTTCCACCCCACTCCATTCCATATCATTCCTAACCATTCCATTCCAATCAATTCAGTTCCAATCCATTCCATTCCCTTCCTCTCCATTCCATTCCATTCCACTCCATTCCATCCCTTTCCAATCCATTGTATTCCATTCCTTTCCTTTCTATTCCATTCTATTTCATTCAATTGCATGCCTTTCCTTTCCATTCTATTCCATTCCACTCCATTCTACTCCATTCCATTCATGTCCAGTCCATTCCAGTCAACTCCATCCACTGCATTCCACTCCACTCCACTACACACAGGCCGCTCCACTCCACTTGATTCCATTCCATTCCAAATTTCTGCATTCGTCTCTATTCCATTCCAATCCATTCCACTCTAATCCGTTCTATTCCATTCCATTCAACTCCAGTACATTCTAGTACACTCCATCCACTGCTTTCCACTCCACTGCACTCCACTCTACTAAACACTGCTCCACTCCACTCCATTGCATTCCATTCCATTCCTCTGCATTTGTCTCTATTCCTACCATTTCTTTCTCTTCCATTGCATTTCTAACCATTCCATTCTGTTCCATGCCATCACATTCCTAGCCATTCTATTTCTTTCCATTCCATTGTATGCCATTCCACTCCATACCTTTACATTCCTTTACATTCGTTTGCTTTCCATTCATTTTCATTCCATTCCATTCCACTGCATTCCACTCCATTCTACTCTGCTCCACTCCAATACACTCCACTCCACTCAACTGCATTCCATTCCATTCCACTCCTCTGCTTTTCTCTCCATTCCATTTGATTCCATTACTATCCATTCAATTCCTTTCCATTCCATTCCATTCTATTCCATCCCATTCCATTCATCTCCATTCCATTCCATTCCATTCCTCCCCATTCCATTCCTCCCTATTCCATTCCATTCGATTGCATTACACTCCATTCCTCTCCATTCCGTTCCATTCTAACCACTTACTCTTCATTCCATTCCTCCCTGTTCCATTCCATTCCATTCCTTTCCTCTCCATTCCATTCCTTTTCATTCCATTCCATTGCATTGCATTGCATTCCATTCCATTCCTTTCAATTCCATTCCATTCCATTCTTTCCATTCCTTTCCAAATCATTCAATACCATTCCATTCCATTCCCTTCCATTCCATTTCATTCCATTCCTTTCCACTCCTTTTCATTCCTTTATTTTCCATTCCATTCCATTCTATCCATTCCATTCCTGTTCAATCCATTCCATTCCATTCCTCTCCATTTCTCTGCTTTCCCTTCCATTCCACTGCATTCAACTGTACCATTCCAATCCATTCGGCTTGATTCCAATCCACTGCACTCCACTTCATTCCATTCATCTGCATTCCTCTCCATTCCATTTCATTCCATAATTCTTTTTTTTTTTTTTTTTTGAGTTGGAGTCTCACTCTGTTGCCCAGACTGGAGTGCAGTGGCCGCTCCCGGCCTCTGCAGCCTCGACCTGCTGGGCTCCAGCAATCCTTCTGCCTCAGCCTTCCAAGTAGCCGGAATTACAGGTGTGCGCTACCACGCCCAGCTAATTTTTGATTTTAGTGTAGAGATGGGGTCTCACCTGCCCAGGCGGGTCTCGAACCCACGGGCTCAGGCAATTCACTCACCTCAGTCTCCCAAAGGCACGTGATTACAGGCTGAGCCACCGAGCCCGGCTCATTCCATAGTTCTTCATTCAATACCATTCAATTCCATTTCGTTCTATTCCATTCCATTCCATTGCATTGCATTCTATTCCATTCCTTTCCATTCCATTCCAATTCATTCCTTTCCATTCCAAGGCATACATCTGCATTCACTCCAATCCACTCCATTCCACTCCATTTGATTCCATTCCCCTACAATCCTCTTCATTCCATTCAATTCCATTCCATTCCATAATTCACCATTCATTTCCTTTCCATTCCATTCCATTCTATTCCTGTCCATTCCTCCCCATTCCATTCTTACCCATTCCATTCCATTCTGTTCCATTTCCACTCCATTCCACTTCACTCCTCCCCATTCCATCCCAATCCATTCCCTTACAGTCTATTCCTACGCATTCCATTCCATTTCATTCCATTACAATCCATTCCACTCCATTGCATTCCATTCCATTCCTTGCTACTCCATTCCATTCCATTCCTTTCCATTCCTTTCCATTCCATTCCATTCAATTCCATTCCTTTCCATTTCTTTCCTTTCCTTTCAATTCCATTCTGTTCCATTCCTTTCCATTCCATTCCATTGCATTCTATTGCATTCAATTCCTTTCTATTCCTCTCCTTTAAATTCCTTTCCATTCGGTCCAATACCCTTTCATTCCATTCTATTCCTCTCCATTCCTTTCCAATCCATTCTTCTCCATTCCATTCCATTCCAATCTACTCAATTGCTTTCCATTCCATTACTTTCTACACCATTCTATTCCACTCCATTCCATTCCATTCCTTTCATTTCCTTTCCATTCCATTCCATTTCATTCCTTTCCATGCTATTCCATTCCATTTCATTCTATTCCATTCCATTCATTTCCATTCCATTCCATTCTATTTCATCTATTCCATTCCATTTATTTCCATTCCAATTCATTCCGATCAATTCCATTCAATTGAATTCCATTCCATTCCATTCTATTCCTCTCCTTTCAATTCAGTTCCACTCCTCTCAATTCCGTTCCATTCCTTTCCATTCCTGTCCACTCCATTGCATTACATTCTATTCCTCTCCTTTCCCTTCCACTGCATTCCTCCCCATTCCATTCCACTCTATTCCTCTCCATTCCATTCCTTTCCATTTCAACACACTCCAGTCCATTTTATTCCATTCCTCTCCATTCCATTCTATGTCATTCTACTCGATTCAATTACCTTTGAAACATTCCATTCTATTGCAGTCCACTCCAATTCATTCCAATCCAATTCATCCATTCCTCTCCATTCCATCCCACTCTATTCCTTTCCATTCCTTTCCCTTCCATTTCATTCCATTCCACTCCACTCCAATTCTCTTCATTCCATTCAATTCCATTCTATTCCTCTCCATCGTAGTTTATTCCATTCCATTATTTTTCATTACATTCCATTGTTTTCCATTCCATTCCTTTCCAATCCATTGCATTTCATTCCATTCCTTTCCATTCCATTATATTCCACTTAATAAAATTCCTTTCCAATCCATTCCATTCCATTCCATTTCATTCCATTCCTTTCGACTCCATACTATTCGATTCCATTCATCACCAGTCCATTCCAGTCCACTCCATTCCTTTCGACTCCATACTATTCAATTCCATTCATCACCAGTCCATTCCAGTCCACTCTACTCCAATGCATTCCACTCCACTCCCCTCCACTGAAATCCATTCCATTCCATTCCAATTCTTTGCATTCGTCTCCATTCCATTCTATTCCATTCCGTTGCATTGCATTTTTAACCATTCCATTCCATTCCATTCCTTTCCTGTCCATTCCATTCCATTCCACCCCATTCATCTCCGTTGCTTTCCATTCAATTCCATTCCATTCCTCTCCTTTCCATTCCATTCGATTCCTTTCCATTCCATTCCATTCCTCTCCATTCAGTTCCATTCAATTTCATTTCTCTCCATTACATACCTCCCCAGTCATTTCCATTCCATTCCATTCCACTCCTCTCCAATTCGTTCCTCACCATTCCCTTCCTATCATATCAAATTCCATTCCATTACCCTCCATTCTTTTCATTCTATCCCTTTCCTCTCCATTCCATTTCACCCCATTCCATTTCATTCCTCACAAATCCATTCCATTCAATTCCAATCCTCTCCATTCCATTCCATTACTCTCCTTTCCATTCAATTCGTCTCAATTGCATTTCATTCAATTCCTTTCCACTCTAATCCATTCTGCTCCATTCCATTCTATTCTCCTCTCTCCGCTCCATTCCATTCCATTCCTCTCGATTCCATTCCATGCCATTCCATTACATTTATCTCCATTCCATTCCATTCTATTCCATTCCATTCCATTCCTTTCTGTCCCAATCCATTCCATTCCTCTACATTTCATACCATTCATTCCATTCTATTCCATTCCTCTCCATTCCATTCAACTGCATTCATTTCCATTCCATTCCATACCATTAAATTTCATTCCATTCCATACCCCTCGATTACATTCCATTCCATTGCATTCCATTACATTTCATTCCTTGCCTTTCCATTCAATTCATATCCCTTCCATTCCATTCTACACCATTCCATTCCATACCTCTCAATTCCATTCCATTCTAATCCATTACTTTATTTCCATTCCATTCCATTGCACTCCATTCTATTCCATTCCATTCATATCCATTCCATTCTATTCCACTCCATTCCACTGCATTCAACTCCACTCAATCCTCTCCAGTCCATTCCATTACATTTCATTGCTTTGCATTCCTCTCCATTCAATTCCATTCTATTACTTTCAATTCCATTCCATTCTATTCCATTCCATTCTTCTCCTTACCATAACATTCCATTCCTTTCCATTCCTTTTCTTTCCATTCCACTCCATTCCATTCCATTCCATTCTACTCATTTGCATTCAATCCCATTCTGTTCCATTCTATTCCCTTCTATTCCATATCTTTCCAATCCATACCATTCTGTTCCATACCTGTCCATTCCTTTCCATTCCTCTACAGTCCATTCCATTCCATTGTACTCCTCTCCTTTCCATTCCACTCCATTCCTCCCCATTCCATTTCTCTCCAATCCGTTCCATTCCTTTTCATTCCTCTTCGTTCCATTCCTCTACATTCCATTCTAATTCACTCCATTCCTTTGCATTCCATTCCTTTCCATTCCTTTCTGTTCCATTCCATTCCATTCCATTCCATTACATTCCTTCCTATACGTTTTATTTCATTCCATTCCATTCCTCTCCATTCCATTCCATTCTACTCTACTCTATTTCACTACAATAAATTCCATTCAATACCATTCCATTCCATACAATTCTATTCCATTCCATCCCTACCTCTCCATTCCATTCCATTCCATTCCACTTCTTTTCATTCTATTCCATTCAATGCCATTCCATTCCATTCCATTCCATTCCATTCCTTGTCATTGCTTTCCATTCAATCCATTCCTCTCCATTCCATTCTATATCAATCCATTCAATTCAATTCCTTACCATTCCTCTCTATTCAATTCCATTCAATTCCATTCCATTCCCTTCAATTCCATTCTACACCATTCCATTTCATTATTCTCTATTGCGTTCCATACCATTCTATTCCATTTCTTTCCTTTCCAATCAATTGCATTCCGTTCCATTACACTTCATTTTATTCCATTCCATTCATATCCATTCCATTTATTCCACTCCATTCCTCTGCCTTCATCTCCACTCCACTCCACTCCACTCCAGTCCAGTCCATTCCATTATATTCTATTCGGCTGCGTTCCTCTCTATTTCATTACAATCCATTAGTCGCCATTCCATTCCATTCATTTCCTTTCCATTCCACGCCTTTCCATTACATTTCGTTCCAATCCATTCCATTCCATTCAATTCCATTTAATTCATTTCCATTCTTTTCCCTTCCTTTTCACTCCATTTTTTTTCATTTCATTCCATTCTATTCCATTCCATTCCTGTCCTTTCCCTTCCATTCCATTCCTCTCTATTGCTCTCCTTTCTATTCAATTCCACTGCATTTAACTGCATACCATTCCAATCAACTCACCTCCATTCCACTCCACTCCACTCCATTCTATTCCATTCCCCTGCATTTCTCTCCATTCCATTTCATTTCATAATTCTCCATTCCAGTCCATTCCATTCCTGTCTATTCCATTCCATTCTATTTCTTTCCAGTCAGTTCCATTCCTTTCCATTCCATTCATCTCCATTCCCTTCCATTCCCATCCATTCCTCTGCATTCCTCTCCACTCTACTCCAGTCCACTCCACTCCATTGCATGCCATTGCATTCCTCTGCATTTGTCTCCATTCCATCCGATTCCATGACTCTCCTTTTAATTACATAACATTCCTTTCCAGTTTATACCATTCCACTCCATTCAATTCCTTTCTATTCCTCTCCATTCACATTCATTCCATTCTATTCCATTCCTCTCTATTCCAATCCATTCGTTTCCATTCCATTCCTCTTCCTTCCTCTCACTCTAAACCAGTCCATTCCTTTCCATTCAAATCCTTTCCATTCCATTCCTCTCCATTCTATTCCATTCCTTTCCATTCCTCTCCACTCATTTCCATTCAATTGCATTCAATTCCATTCCACTCCATTCTATTCCATTCATTCGTATCCATTCCTTTCCATTCCACTCCATTCAACTGCATTCAACTCCACTACACTCCACCCCCCTCCAGTATATTCCATAACATTCCATTTCTCTGCGTTCCTCTCCATTCCATTCCTCTCCATTCCATTCCATTCCTCTCCATTCGTTTCCATTCTATTCTACTCCACTCCATTCTATTCCATTCCTTTGTATCCATTCCTATTCATTCCACTCCATTCAACTGCATTCAACTCCATTGCACTCCACTCCTCTCCAGTACATTCCATTACATTCCATTTCTCTGCATTCCTCTCTATTACATTCCATTCTATTACTCTCCATTCCGTTCCATTCAATTCCAATCCATTTATCTCCTTTCCATGCCATTCAATTACCTTCCATGCCATTTCATTCCACTCCATTCCACACCATGCCATTCCATTCCATTTAATTCCTCTTCATTCCATTCCATTCTATTTTTCACCATTCCATTCCTCTCCATTCCTTTCCTTTCCATTCCATTTTATTCCATTCAATTCCTTTCCAATAAATTCCATTCCATTTCATTCCATTCAATTCCATTCCATTCCTCTGTAATCCATATCATTCCATTGTATTCCTCTTCTTTCCTTTCCACTCCATTCCTGCCATTCCATTTCATTCCATTCCTCTTCATTCCATTACATTCTATTTCTCTCATTTCCATTCCTCTCCATTCCATTCCACTACACTTATTTCTTTCCATTCCATTCTATTCCACTCCATTCCAATCCCTTCGTCTCCATTCCATTCCATTTTCCCTTTTCCATTCCTTTCCAATCTTTCCATTCAATTCCTTTCTATTCCTCTCCATTCACATCCATTCCATTCTATTCCATTCCTCTCTATTCCAATCCATTCGTTTCCATTCCATTCCTCTTTCTTTCTCTCACTCTATTCCATTCCATTCCTTTCCATTGAAATCCTTTCCATTCCATTCCTCTCCATTCTATTCCATTCCTATCCATTCCTCTCCATTCGTTTCCATTCTATTCCATTCAATTCCATTCCACACCATTCTATTCCATTCATTCATATCCATTCCTTTCCATTCCACTCAAGTCAACTGCATTCAATTCCACTCCACTCCACTCCCCTCCAATACATTCCATTCCATTACATTCCTCTGCATTCCTCTCCATTCCATTCTCTCCATTCCATTCCTCTCCATTCCTTTCCATTCTATTCCACTCCACTCCATTCTATTCCATTCCTTTGTATCCATTCCTTTTCATTCCACTCCATTCAACTGCATTCAACTATACACCACTCCCCTCCTCTCCAGTACATTCCATTTCATTACATTCCTCTGCATTCCTCTCTATTCCATTACATTACATTACTCTCCATTCCCTTCCATTCAATTCCAATCCATTCCTCTCCTTCCCTAGCCATTCAATTACCTTCCATGCCACTTCATTCCACTCCATTCCACACCATTCCAGTAAATTCCTCTTCATTCCATTCCATTCTATTTTTCACCATTCCATTCCTCTCCATTCCTTTCCATTCCATTCCATTTTATTCAATTCAACTCCCTTCCATTAAATTCCATTTCATTCCATTCCGTTCAATTCCATTCCATTCCTCTGCAATCCATATCATTCCATTGTTTTCCTCTCCTTTCCTTTCCACTCCATTCCTGCCATTCCATTCCATTCCTCTCCATTCCATTCCATTCCTCTCCATTCCATTCCATTCTATTTCTCTCCTTTCCATTCCTCTCCATTCCATTCCACTCCACTTCATTTCATTCCATTCCATTTTCCCCTCTCCATTCCTTTCCAATCTTTCCTTTCCATTTCTACCATTCCATTCTTTTCCATTCCATTCCTTTCCATTGAGGACCATTCCATTCCATTACATTGCAATCCATTATATATTTTTCCATTCATCTCCAATCCATTCCAGTTCAATCTATTCCTCAGCATTCAACTCCACTCCACTTCACTCCACTCCACTCCACTCCACTCCACTGGACTCTACTCCACTCCACTCATTCCATTCCAATTCTCTGTCTCCCTCTCTATTCCCTCTATTCCATTCCTTTCCATTGCATTGCTAACCATTGCATTTCATTCAATTCCAATAAAGTCTATTCCATTCCTTTCCTCACCATTCCATTCCATGCCATTCCATTCCTTTCCAATCCATTGCTTTTCATTTCATTCCTTTCCATTACATTCTATTCCATTAAATTCCATTCCTTGCTATCCCATTCCATTCCATTTCATTCCATTCCATTGCATTCCTTTCCACTCCATTCTATTACATTCCACTCATCTACAGTCCATTCCACTCCACTCCACTCCAATGCATTCTACTCCACTCCACTCCACATCATTCAATTCTATTCTATTCCATTCCTCTGCATTCGTCTCCATTCCATTCCACTCCATTCTATTCCATTCCATTCCATTGCATTTCTAACCATTCCATTCTATCCATTCCGTTCCAAAACATACCATTCCTTTCAATTCCTTTCCATTCTACTCCTCTCCATTCCTGACCATTCCGTTCCATTCCATAACATTCCTCTCCATTCCATTCCATTCAATTCCATTCCGTTCTTCTAGAACCATTGCATTCCATTCTGTTCCATTCCTCTCCATTCCATTCCATTCGTCTATATTCCATTTCTTTCCATTCCACTCTATTTCATTCCATTCCATTTATATCCTTTCAGTTCCATTCTTTTCCATTCCAGTCATCTTCCTTACATTCCATGCCACTCCATCAACTGCATTCCACTCTTCTCTACTCCACTCCACTCAACTTCATTCCATTCCATTCCACTCCTCTGCTTTCCTCTCCATTACATTCAATTCCATTACACCCCATTCAATTCTATACCATTCCATTCCTTTCGATTGCATTCCATTATTTTTCATTCCATTCCATTGCATTTCAATCCATTCCATTCCATTGCATTTCATTCCTTTCCATTCCATTCCATTCCACTCCATTCTATTCAATTTTATTCATATCAATCCATTCTATTCCACTCCATTCTACTGCATTCAACTCCACTCCACTCCACTCCAGTCCGTTCCCTTCCATACTTTTCCTCTGCATTCCTCTCCATTCCATTCCATTACTGTTCATTCCATTCCATTCTATTCCTCTCATTTCATTTAATTCCATTCCTCCACATCCCATTCCATTCCTTTCCTTTTCATTCCATTCCATTCCATTCCATTCTATTCCTCTCATTTCATTTAATTCCATTCCTCCACATCCCATTCCATTTCTTTCCTTTTCATTCCATTCCATTCCATTCTATTTCCCTGCATTCCTCTCCATTCCATACCATTAATCGCCATTCCATTCCATTACGTTCCATTCAATTCCTCTCCTTTCCATACCATTCCATTCCTTTCCATTCCATTTCATTCCACTCCATTCCACACCTTTCCATGCCATTCCATTTCATTGCATTACATTTCATTTTATTCCAGTCCATTCCTCTACATTCCATTGCATTCTATTTATCTCCATTCCATTATCTTCCTTCAATTTCTCTCCATTTCATCCCATTCCATTTCACTCCATTGCATTCCATTCTATTCCATTCCAAACCATTACTATACTCCCCATTCCATTCCAATCTTTTATATTGCTTTGCATTCCATTCCATTCCATTCCACTCCATTTCATTCCGGCCCATTCAATTCCATTCTATTCCATTGCATTCCTCCTCTTTCCATACCACTCCGTTCTTCCACATTCCATTCCACTTCATTCCTCACCATTCCCTTCCATTCCACTCCTTTCCTCTCCATTCCATTCAATTCCATTCCTCTCCATTCCATTCCATGTCTTTCTACAGCATTCCATTCCCTTTTTTTACTTTCCATTCCATTCTATTCCTCTCCATTCCATTCCAACCCACTCCATTCCATTCCATTCCATTACTTTGAATTCCATTCTATTCCATCACATTCCATTCCGATCCATTCCCTTCCTATCCATTCAATTTAATTTCATTTCACACCATTCCATTCCTTTCTTTTCCTTCCATTCCATTCCATTCCACTCAATTCTATGTTATTCCATTCATCTCCAATCCATTCCAGTCTAATACATTCTACTGCATTCCTCTCCACTCCACTCCACTCCACTACCCTCCACTACACTCCAATCCATTCCACCCCACTCCATTCCATGACATTCCTGTCCATTCCTTTCCAATCAATTCAATTTCAATCCATTCCATTCCTTTCATCTACATTCAACTCCATTCCATTCCACTCCATTCGATTCCATTTCTTTCCAATCTGTTGCATTCTATTCCATTCCTTTCCATTCCATTCTATTTCATTGCATTCCATTACATTTCATTCCACTCCATTGTATTCCATTCCATTCAACTCAGTCTGTTCCAGTCCACTCCATCCACTGCTTTCCACTCCTCTACACTACACATCGCTCCATTCCATTCCTCTGCATTCGTCCTCATTCCTACCATTTCTTCTGATTTCTTTGCATTTCTAACCATTCCATTGTGTTCCATTCCATCCCATTCCTCTCTATTCCATTCCTTTCCATTCCAATGTATTCCATTCCATTAGATTCCTTTCCATTCATTTACATTAGTTTTGATTCCATTCATTTTCATTCCATTCCATTCCACTCCATTCCACTGCATTCCGCTCCACTCGACTCCACTCCAATCCAATCCGCTCCATTCCACTCAACTCCATTACATTCTTTTCCACTACTCTGCTTTTCTCTCCATTACATTAGATTCCATCACTATCCATTCAATTCCATCCCATTCCATTACTTTCCATTCCATTAAACTCCATTCTAATCTATTCCATCCCTTTCCATTCATGTCCATTCCATTCCATTCCACTCCATTCCATTCCATTCCTCTCCATTCTATTCCTCTCCATTCTATTCCATTCGATTGCATTATGCTCCATTCCTCTCCATTCTGTTCTCTTTTAACCCATTCCTCTCCATTCCATTCATCCCCATTACATTACATTCCTTTCCATTCCATTCTATTTCTGTCCATTCCATTCCGTTTAATTCCATTCCATTGCATTCCATTCCATTCCCTTCTTTTCAATTCCATTCCTATTGATTCAATACCATTCCACTACATTCTTTTCCATTCCTTTCCATTTCATTCCATACCATTGCATTCCATTATCTTCCATTCCTTTCCATTCCATTCCTTTCCATTCCATACTCTCCTTTCCTTTCCATTCAGTTCCATTCCATTCATTTCCATTTCTTTTCATTCCATTCCATTCTATTCCATTCAATTACTGTCCATTCCATTCCATTCCTTTCCTCTCCATTGCTCTGTTTCCATTCCATTCCACTGCATTCAACTGCATACCATTACAATTCACTCGCCTCAATTCCAATCCACTGCACTCCACTCTATTCCATTTCATTCCTTTGCATTCCTCTTCATCCATTTTCATTCCATAATTCTCCATTCAATTCTATTCCATTCCATTCTTGTCTATTCCATTCCACTCCATTCCATTCCATTCCATTGCCTTCTATTCCATTAATTTCCATTCCATTCCATTCCACGGCTAGCGACTGCATTCTCTCCAATCCACTCCATTCGTTTCCATTCCTCTACAATCCTCTCCATTGCATTCCATTCCAAATTTCTGTATTCATTTATTTCCATTCCATTCCATTCTATTCCTCTCCATTGCATTCTTTCCCTTTCCATTCCATGCCTCTCCATTCCATTCCATTCCTCCACATTCCATTCCATTCCTTTCCAATCCATTCCTACTCATTCCATTCCATTCCATTGCATTCCATTCCATTCTATTCCTCTCCTTTCAATTCCTTTCCTTTCCTCCAATTCCATTGTATTCCTTTCCATTTTTCTCCACTCCATTGCATTACATTGTATTCCTCTCCTTTCCATTCCAATTCATTCCTCACCTTTCGATTCCATTCTATTCCTCTCCATTCCATTTCTTTCCTCTCCAGTCCATTCCATTCCACTCTTCTCCATTGCATTCTATGCCATTCTACTCGATTCCATTCCCTTTGAAACCTTCCATTCCTTTTCAGTCCTTACCATTCCATTCCAATCCAATCCATTCCATTCCTCTCATTCCATTCCACCCTATTTCATTCCATTCCTTTCCCTTCTATTTCATTTCTTTCCACTCAATTCCAATCCTCTTCATTCCATTCTATTCCTCTCCATTGTAGACCATTCATTCCATTATTTTTCACTACGTTCCATTGCATTTCATTCCATTCCTTTCCTTTCCTTTATATTCCATTAAATCAAATTCCTATTCATTCCATTTTATTCCATTCGACTCCATTCTATTCCATTTCAATCAACACCAGTCCATTTCAGTCCACTCCACTCCAATGCATTACACTCCACACCAGTCCAGTCCACACTATTCCTTTCCATTCCCTTTTCATTCGTCTGCATTCCATTCTATTCCATTCAATTCCGTTGCATTGCGTTTCTAACCATTCCATTCCATGATATTCCTCACCATTCCTGTCTAATCCCTTCCATTCCATCTCATTCCTCCCATTCAATCCAGTCAATTCCATTCCATTCCTCTCCCCTTTCCCTTCTATTCCATCCCTTTCCATTCCATTCCATTCCTCTCCATTCCATTCCATTCAATTCCATTCCCCTCCATTACATACCTCCTCAGATATTTCCATTCAATTTCATTCCATTCCTCTCCAATCCGTTCCTCCCCATTCCCTTCCATTCATTTCAAATTCCATTCCATTCCATTCCGTTACTCTCCCTTCCTCTCCATTCCTTCCCATTCTATCCCATTCCTCTCCATTCCATTTCTCTGCATTCCATTTCATTCCTCTCCTTTCCATTCCATTCCATTCCTCACAAATCCACCCATTCCATTCCATTCCTCCCCATTCTATTCCATTCCTCTCCATTACATTCCACTGCATTCCTCGCAAATCCATTCCATTCCATTCCTATCCTCTCCATTCCATTCCTCTCATTCCATTCTATTCAATTCATGAAATTTTATTTCTTTCAATTCTATTCCACTCCAATCAATTGCGTTCCATTCCATTCCTCTCCTTTCCATTCCATGCCATTCCATTACATTTATCTTTATTCTGTTTCATTCCATTTAATTCTATTCCATTCCTTTCTGTTCCATTCCATTCCATTCCCTTCCGATCCATTCCATTCGTCTACATTTTGTCCATTCATTCTATTCCATTCCTCTCTATTTCATTGCATTCCATTCCATTCTTTTCCATTCCATTCAACTCCATTCATTTCCATTCCATTCCAAACCATTATTTTTCATTGTATTCCACCCCCTCTATTCCATGCCATTTCATTCCATTCCATTGCATTTCATTCCATTCCATTGCATTTCATTACATTTAATTCCATGCCATTACATTCAATACATTTTCATTCCATTCCCTTCCATTCCATTTACATCATTCCATTCCATACCTCTCCATTCCAATCGATTCTAATCTATTCCATTCCTTCTATTTTTTCCATTACATTCCATTCCACTCCATCCTATTAAATTCCATTCATATCTATTCCATTCCATTCCATTCCACTCCATTCCACTGCATTCAACTCCACTCCACTCCATTCCAGTCCATACTATTACATTCCATTGCTCTGCATTCCTCTCCATTCCATTCCATTCCATTACACTCCATTCCTTTCTATTCCATTCCATTCCTTTACTTATCATACCATTCAATTCGTTTTCTTTCCATTCCTTTCCAAAAAATTCCATTCCATTCATTTCCATTCCATTTCACTCAATTGCATTCCTTTCCATTCCATTTCATTCTATTTCATTCCATTCCTTTCCATTCCATTCCATTCCTTTACATTCCTTTTTATTCCTTTCCATTCCTCTACATTCCATTTCATTCTATTCCTCTCCTTTCCTTTCCACTCCATTCCTCCCCATTCCATTCCATTCCTCTCCAATCCAATCCATTCCCTTTCATTCCTCTACATTCCAGTCCATTCCATTGTCTCCATTCCATTCCAATCCAATCCATTCCTTTCCTTTCCATTCTATTCCATTCCATTCCTTTCCATTCCTTTCTATTCCATTCCATTCCACTCCGTTCCATTTCATTCCATTCCTCTACATTTTATTCCATTCCAATCTATTCCTCACCATTCTTTTCCATTCCATTCCACTCCATTCCATTACAGTCAACTCTATTCAATACCTTTTCATTCCATACAATTCCATTCCATTCCATCCATACCTCTCCATTCCATTTCATTCCATTCTATTCCATTCCATTGCATTTCATTCTATTCCATTTGTCTCCATTCAATTCCATGCAATTCTATTTCATTCCATTCTACACCATTCCATTCTATTATTCTCCATTCCACTCTATTCCATTCCATTCCTTTCCATTCAATTGCATTCCTTTCCATTACACTTCATTCTTTTCCATTGCATTCATATCCATTCCTATTATTCCACTCCATTCCTCTGCATTCAACTCCACCCATTCCACTCCACTCCACTCCAGTCCATTCCTTTCCATTCTATTCCCCTGCATTCCTCTCTACTCCTTTCCATTGTGTTAGTCGCCCTTCCATTCCATTCATTTGCTTTCCATTCCTCTCCTTTCCATCCCTTTCCGTTCCATTCCATTTAATTTAATCCCATTCTTTCCATTCCTTTTCTTTCCATTCTTTTCCATTCCATTCCATTCTATTCTATTCCATTCCTGTCCTTTTCATTATATTCTATTCCTCTCCATTCAATTCTACTGCATTCAACTGCATACCATTCCAATCCACTTGCCTCCATTTCACTCTACTCCACTCCACACCACTCCATTCCGTTCCATTCCTCTTCATCCCTCTCCATTCCATTTCATTCCATAATTCTCCATTAAATTCCATTCCATTCCATACCTGTCTTTTCCATCCATTCTATTCCTTTCCATTCAGTTCTATTCCTTTCCATTCCATATATCTCCATTCCCATCCATTTCCCTCCATTCCTCTGCATTCCACTTCACTCTACTCCACTCCAATGCATGCCTTTGCATTCTTCTGCATTCGTTTCCATTCCATACGATTCCATTACTCTCCTTTCAATCCCATACCATTCCGTTCCAATCCATTCCTCTCCTTCTCTTCCATTCAATACTTTTCCATTCCATTCCTTTACATTCCATACCATACCACTCCATCGCACTCCATTCCATTCCTATCCATTCAATTCCATTCTATTCCTCTGCATTCACATCCATTCCATTCTATTCCATTCCTCTCTATTCCATTCCATTCGTTTCCATTACATTCTACTTGCTTCCTCTCACTCCAATACATTCCATTACTTTCCATTCAAATCTTCTCCATTTCATTCCTCTCCATTCCATTCCATTCCTTTGCATTCCATTCCTTTGCATTCAATTCCAATCTATTCTATTCCACTCCATTCTATTCCATTCCTTCATATCCATTCCTTTCCATTCCACTCCATTCAATTGCATTCATCTCCACTCCACTCCAGTACATTCCATTACATTCTATTTCTCTGCATTCCTCTCCTTTCCGTTCCATTCCACTACTCTCCACTACATTCCATTCAATTCCAATTCATTCCTCTCCTATTCAAGCCATTCCGTTTCCTTCCATGCCATTTCAATCCACTCATTCCATACCATTCCATTCCACTATATTTCGCTTCATTCCATTCCATTCTATTTTTCTCCATTCCATTTCTCTTCATTCCATTCCATTCTATTCCATTCAATTCCTTTCCATTCAATTCCATTCTGTTCCATTCCATTGCATTCCATTCCATTCCTCTGATCTCCATATCATTCCATTCTATTCCTTTCCTTTCTATTCCACTCCACTCCTGCCCATTCCATTCCATTCCTTTCCATTCCCTTCCCTTCGTCTCTATTTCATCCAATTTCTCTCCTTTCCATTCCTTTCCAATCCATTCCATTCCATTCCTACAATTCCATTCTTTTCCATTCCATTCCATTCCTTTCCATTGTATTCCATTCCATTCCATTGCATTACACTCTAGTCTGTTTTATCCATTCATCTCCAATCCTTTCCAGTCCAATCCATTACGCAGCATTCCACTCCACTCCACTCCACTCCACTACACTACACTCTTCTTCACTCCACTCTGTTCCATTCCATTTTTATTCCTCTGCCTCCCTCTCTATTCACTGCATTCCATTCCATTCCATTGCATTCCTAACCATTGCAGTTCATTCAATTCCAATCACGTCAATTCCACTCTTTTCCTCATCATTCCATTCCATGCCATTCCATTCCTTTCCAATCCATTTCATTTCATTCCATTCCTTTCCAATCCATTTCATTTCATTCCATTCCTTTTCTTTCCATTCTATTCCATTCATTTCCATTCCTTGCCATTCCATTCCATTCCATTCCACTCCATTCTATTACTTCCATTCATCTCCAGTCCATTCCAATCCACTCCACTCCAATGCATTCTATTCCACTCCACTCCACTCCACACAAATTTCCCTTCTATTCTATTCCCTTCCTCTGCATTCGTCTCCATTCCATTTCATTCCATTCTATTCTATTCCATTGCATTTCTAACCTTTCCATTCTTTCCATTCCGTTCCATTCCATTCCATTCCTTTCCATTCCTGTCCATTCCGTTCCATTCCATTACATTCCTCTCCATTCCATTGCATTCCACTCCATTCCATTCCATTCCATTCTTCTTCAACCAAAGCATTCCATTCTGTTCCATTCCTCGCCATTCCATTCCAATCTTCTGTATTCCATTCTTTTCCATTTTACTCTATTCTATTCCATTCCAATTATTTCCTTTCAATTCCGTTATTTTCCATTCCATTTATCTTCATTCCATGCCATGTCACTCCAATCCACTGCAATCCATTCTACTCCACTCCACTCAACTCCATTCCATTCCATTCCACAGCTCTACTTTCCTCTCCATTACATTCTATTCTATTACTCTCCATTCAATTCTATACCATTCCATTTCTTCCCATTCAATTCCAATCCATTCCTCTCTTTTTCATGCCATTCCATTCCCTTCATGCCATTTCATTCCACTCCATTCCTTACCTTTCCATTTCATTAAATTCCTCTTCATTTCATTCTATTTTTCTCCATTCCATTCCTTTCCATTCAATTCCATTCCGTTCTATTCCCTTCCATTCCATTCCATTCCTTTGTACTCCATTTCATTCCTTTCTATTCCTCTCCTTTCTATTCCACTCCATTCCTGCCCATTCCGTTTCATTCTATTCCTCTCCAATCCTTTCCATTCTATTTATCTCTTTTCCATTCCTCTCCATTCCATTCCACTCCACTCCATGCCATTTCATTTCACTCCATTCCATTCTATTCCCTTTGTTTCCATTCCATTCCATTCTTCTCTTTTCCATTTCTTTCCAATCCATTCATTTCATTCCTACATTCCATTCTTTTCCATTCCATTCCATTCCTTTCCATTGAATTCCATTCCATACCATTGCATTCTACTCCATTCTATTTTATTCCATTCATGCCCAATCCATTCCAGTCCTCTCTTTTCCACTGCATTACACTCCACTCCACTACACTACACTACACTCTGCTCCATTCCATTCTAATCTCTGCCCCCTCTCAAATCCCTCCATTCCATACCATTTCATTGCATTCATAACCACTGCATTTCATTCCATTCCAATCATGTCCATTCCATTCCTTTCCTCACCATTCCATTCCACCCCATGCCATTCCATTCCTTTCCAAACCATTTCATCTCATTCCATTCCTTCCATTCCATTCCATTCTATTCCACTGAATTTTATTCCTTCCATTCCATTCCATTCATTCCTTTCACTTTCCCTTCTATTAAAAACCATTCATCTCCATTCCATTCCTCCACTTCACTCCAATCATTCTACACTCCACTCCACTTTACCCACTCCATTCTTTTTCTATTCCATTCCTCTGATTCGTCTCCTTTCCATTTCATTCCATTCTATTTCCCTTCCATTCATTGCATTCTAACCATTCCATTCTTTCCTTTCCCTTCCATTCCTTCCTTTCCCTTTTAATTCCTTTCCATTCCTGTCCATTCGGTTCCATTCCAGAATATTACTCTCCTTCCCATTCCCTTAAATTCCAATTCCCTTCTCAAACATTGCATTCCCCTTTTTTTCCCTTCTTTTCCATTCCATTCCCTTTAACCATATTTCCCTTCCATTCCATTCCATTCCACTCTATTCCATTTTAAATTTCCCTTTATTTCCTCCAAATTTCCCTTTGTTTTTTTTCCATTCATCTTTATTCCATTCCATGCCCCTCCAACCACTGCATTCCACTCTATTCCACTCCACCACTAACTCCATTTCATTCCATTCCACTCCTCTGCTTTTCTCTTCATTACATTCGATTCCATTACCCCCATTCAAATTATACCATTCCATTCCTTTCCCTTTCCCTTCCATTCCTCTTCATTCCATTCCATTCCATTCCATTACATTACATTACTTTTAATTTCATTCCATTCCACTCCATTATTTTTTATTCCATTCATTTCCCTTCCATTCCATTCCAAACCATTCCACTGCATTAAACTCCACTGCACTCTGCTCCCGTGCATTCCATTGAATTTCTCTGCATTCCTTTCCTTTGTATTCCATTCCCTTCATTACTGTCCACTCCATTCCATTCCATGGCATACAACTGCATTCACTCCAATCCACTACATTTCCCCTCCATTCGATTCCCTTCCCTACAATCCTCTCCATTTTATTACATTTCCCGAAATTTTCTATTCATTTTCTTTTCCCTTCCATTCTTTTTCCCTTTTATTACCTCCATTCTTCCCCATTCCATTCCTTCCTTTCCATTCCTCTCCATTCCATTCCAGTCCTCCATATTCCATTTTATTCCATTCCAATCCATTTCCCTTTTCCCAAACCATTCCTACATATTCATTCCATTCCACTCCATTGCATCCCCTTCCATTCTTTTTTGCTCCATTCCATTCCTCTCAATTCCTTTTCATTCCATTCCATTTAATTCCGTTCCTTTGCATTCCATTCCTTTCCATTCCATTCCGTTCCATTCTGTTTCATTGCATTCCATTACATTTCATTTCATTCCATTCCATTCAATTCCATTTTAATCCTCCCTTTCAATTCCATTCCATTACTCCCAATTCCATTCCCCCTCCATTCCTTTCCAATCCTTCACTCCATTCCATTCCATTCCACTCCATTCTTCTATTATTTTCCTTTCTATTCCCTTCCCTTCGTCCATTCCATTCCCTACCATTCCATTCGATTACTTTCCTTTTTTCCATTCCATTCCATTCAATTTTTTCCACTTCATTTCGTTTTATTCCATTCCATTTCCTTCCATTCCATTCCATTCCTTTCTATTCCTCTCCTTTTAATTCCAATCCATTCCTCCCAATTCCATTCCATTCCTTTCCATTCTTCTCCACTCCATTGCATTACATTTTATTCCTCTCCTTTCCATTCCACTCCATTCCTCCTCTCTCCATTCCATTTTATTCCTCTCCATTCCACTGCAAACCATTTCATTCCTCTCAAGTCCATTCCCTTCCATTCTTCTCCATTCCATTCTATGTCATTCTACTCACTCCCTTCTCTTTAAAACATTCCATTTCATTCCATTCATCTCCATTCCATTCCACTCTATTCCATTTCATTCCTTTATCTTCCATGTCATTCCATTCCAATCCATTCCAATCCTCTTCATTCCATTCCATTCCATTTATAACTCCCACGTAGTCCTTCCATTGCAAATTTTTTTATTCCATTCCATTGCTTCCATTCCATTCCTTTCCCAAACCATTGCATTGCATTACATTCCTTTCCATTGCATTATATTTCCTTTTATAAAATTTCCCTTTCCCTTTCCCTTCATTTCATTCTTTTTCCCTTCAATTCCATTTCCCTTCCATCCCCTGCATTCCCTTCCCCTTCATTGTATTCAATTCCATTCAAATTTCCCCTCCTTTTTATTCCCTTCCATTCCCTCTATTCCATTCCATTCCATTCCTCTGCCTTCCTCTCACTCCAATCCATTCCATTTCTTTCCATACAAAACCCCTCCATTCCATTCCTCCCATTCCATTCTTTTCCTTCCATTCCATTCCATCCATTCCATCCATTCCTTCAATTCCATTCAAATCCATTGTATTCCCTTCTTTCATATCCATTCCATTCCTTTCCACTCCATTCAACTGCATTCAAATCCACTCCATTCCACTCCAGTACGTTCATTGCATTACATTCCT